>CM076978.1:6157069-6254569 GCA_039105355.1 Benthosema pterotum
CCCCCCCCGCCAAAAAAAATAATTGGATTTTCTCACCCATTAATACATTTTAAACACTTAGGGCTCCATTTTTGTCACCTCTAAATCCCTTATCCCTAACTTCTTTGCATTTTTTTTTTACTATTTTGAAGAACTTTTTGGAATAGTTCAACGTGCTACCTATAGACACATTGTGAGCTCATAGACTGGAACATTTTAACTATCGAAAAATGTTTTTTTTTTTTTTTTAATAGACTAAAAAGGCAAAGAAAGTTAGTTAAAGAGCATGTCTGAGGCATATCACTACAGAGGTTGTGGATTCAAACCCATATAATGGTGCATCCAACATTGTAGACTATAGAGAATCTGCGAACACAATTGGCTCTACTTACTCTGACAGAGTGGAGAGGCAATTGGAGAAAAGGGGCAAAAGCTAAAAACAAAGAAGAAATGTAGCCACAAGCGGCGATAGATGGGACCCGAGTAATAAGCCCTATTAGGGAGCTATGTTGCAGCAGTTCATAGCCAGGCAGGCAGGCAGGCAGGCAGGCAGGCAGGCAGGCAGGCAGGCAGGCGGCAGGCAGGCAGGCAGGCAGGCAGGCAGGCAGGCAGGCAGGCAGACAGACAGACAGACAGACAGACAGACAGACAGACAGACAGACAGACAGACAGACAGACAGACAGACAGACAGACAGAACATTTTCAGAAATATTTGGAAATATAATTTCTCCATTGATTGTGTGTAGAATATTTATCCTAAATTGCTCAAGGTTCCTGACAGATAATCAGGTTCACGCATTTTTTCAAAACTACATACCTTAAGTTGAGCCTTTCCATATGCCGGTAAGGTCATCATGGCTAGGTCAAGTGTTACGGGGCCACAAGGAGATCGAAAGAGAGAGAGAGATAGAGAGAGACACAGAGAGATGAGAGAGAGAGAGAGAGAGAGGGGGGGTGGGGGTGACAGGTTGAACGCAGAGCCTACGTCGCCCAGAGACGTGGAGGAGCGTGACTGCGAGTACGATTTCAAAGAGACAAAGAGAGACACCGAGCGAGGCACCTCAGGATAAGAGTGACAGAGAGTTGAAACAATACATCTGAAAGTTATCAGCCCAGCTCAACACCTCACCCACGCGCTATCTCTCTGCTCCCTTTGATAAGTCACATGCGGCGCACTGCGGCTGTTAAAAACAGCACAGCGGCACACAGAGACAGGGAGAGAGAGAGAGAGAGACGGAGCTTAGAAGACTGTGACCTGCTCCGCCGAAACTTAATTGGATGTCACCGAAATCTTGTCTCACATTCTCAAAAAGATGTGATTCGTACAGTGCTTTATTATGAAGGCACTGTATTTTTTTTCCCGCTTCAATTATAGTCAAATAAAAAAACATTATTTTCCATAAAGAAAATTATTATGCATTCACAACGCAGTCTGATGCAGGTAGAAGACATTTCAATATCAAGCTCTTAGTAATAACTTATATAGTATGCTTAACTTGTTCATAGTAGATTAGTAAACTGTGCACACTGTTTGCCTTTGACTTGGACACAGGCATCTTCTATTTACTGTAACTAAATGTTTGCCTATTATGACATTCATTTGACACGACTAGAATGCAGACCAGGGACGCTGTGGTTCAAACATCATTATTATAATTTTATTTTATTTGTTTTGTAAACTAGAGTGTTCTAAACGAACAACAGGGTCAGTCCAAAGAACAATACCAGAACAATAGCTATAGTAGCTCACTCCGTCAATACAATACCACCATCTGTTAAGCAGCATCCCTCACAGGAACAGCCGTGATAAATATATATTTTTAAAAATCCAAGATGGTTATGAAGAGAATAACGAAAGTAACACAAATTATCATATGGACAAAGCCGGACACTGACTGTCAGCATTATTGATGTACATTTTCTTTGTAAAGACATCATCCACTCTCATCTCAAGCCAGGCACTGACACTACAGGAGTTGAAAAACACAACGAAAAAACAAATCTGTCTTTCACTCACTCGCTCGCCCTCTCTCTCTCTCTCTCTCTCTCTCTCTCTCTCTCTAATATATGTCCAGATCCTGGGACTGACCATGCACTGCCCAGGCTCAAAAGGTAGATTGTGATCTACCAGTAGATCACATAGACTGTGCAGGTATACCACATGACAGTCCCCTAAATATATAGGCTAACTCAAATCAAATCAACTCAACTCAAATACCAACATCAGTAGTAGCATAGAAGCCTTCCAATTCTCCCCCTCTATTTTTTTTTTTTTTTTTTTTTCATTTAAGTGTGTTTTGATCAAACACTGTGTGACTGTAAGTAACACCATCACCGCTATTTCAAATCCCCCACTTCCTAGGAGGCCTTGGAATGAATTTAAAACTATTTTTTAACAATGGGCAAATCACTTTTTTGATTTGTAGATCTTGTTGAGTCGGTGATTTTGAAAGTACCTCTCAAGTCAAAAAAGTGTGGGCACCCCTGCTCTATGTAGAATATGCAGCTAGCCTGTTCTGATATCAGTCCATAATCGGTCATGTCTGAAACATATCCTAATGTGTCACATCCATGGACTTGCAGATCGGGCATTTTGCATTCAATTCAGGAAAACAAAAGGTTGAAATATGGACAATTTTTGGACATATAAGGTTTCTGGCCAACAACAACTGCCATACACTATCCATGTAAGACGCGTAGTTCCGCGCACACAGACACATTCAGCCTGGCCTTCATAGTAAGGGCTTTCCCAATTACTGTATGTGTGTGATGGGAGGCCTGGAGGCTGAGGTGTACACCAACCACCCCATGAGAACAGACCTGCTGAAACCCTACACCTTCAGACAGCTGGACCACCACAACCAGATGATCTACAACACCTGCTGCCTCTCATAGGCAACGCACACAAAAAAAACATCTTTTTTGTAACCATCCTCCGCAGTGGTGTTTCTAAGCAATTCGGATCACCAGGCAAGATTTTCCCTGTAGCCCAAGGAAAATCTCCTGTGACATCACACCTATGACACAGCAAATGGCACCTCCCAAGGGATAAAAATATCAACTATTTTTATACATATTATGTGTGTTAAATCTTAAATTCTAGTTATAGATGATACGTATAATGTATTTATCCAAATGAGGCTTATTAAATCCTTTTAAAGCATGTCTTTGTGGTCGCCCCACCCCTCCCCCTCATGGCGCCCTAGGCAACTGCCTAGTCTGCCTAATGGCAAACGCCCCTGACCCTCCGAAATATATTCAGGAAGTATTCTGCTGCACGAACCTCATTCACAAAAGGTATACTGTGTATAGCTGATGTACACAGAACCCCTGGCAGGTACCTAAACCTCACTGCCAATGCCCTCTCCTTGGAGAGTGCTTTAGACTAGAGTCTCCCCGCTGCAGGCCGCTGCTGGCCAGGTGCCATGACAGGGAGAAGAGAATGGCCAAAAGGCATTTTGATGTGGTGGGTATAGTGGTGTTTATGTCATTGCTGTCGGGTGGAAAGTACCTACCTCTAAAACAGTGGTTTTCAACCTTTTTCATACCAGGCCCCACTATTTATTCAGACTTTGAGCCACAGACTACCATCTGATGACATTTTAGCCCCACAGACCCCAAAAACTAAAGATTTATTTTGTTTTTGGCCATAATTCCCGGCTGGATTTCGGAGAAAACAAAACAGTCAAACATACAGATCAAAATGACCATTAATCTTCTACATTCTTGTGTAGACTAATTCAGATGGTGAATATTTTAACTCTTGAGAGTGTAAAATAAAACCAAATGGACCCTTGCGGGTTCATTGGGAGGTTTCTTGTTAGCAGATTAGGTGATGTCATATATGGTATTTATATTATTCCATTCCATTCCATTATTATTACATTGGTGCTGGTGCGGTTGTTGCCCTTTCCCTTTCATTTGCTTGACTATTTGATGCATGCACTCTTCACATGTTCATAAATTGTAGTTGTATTGTTTCCATGTTCACTTCATACCATTCCATACCCTATGTATTCCATTCCATGTGTGCACAGACCACAGCCATGACAACAGTCCTTGTCACTGCGTAGCACACCACTGGTCTATAGCAAAGTCTTGCTGCCAGATGCCATGTTATAAAGTCCTTCATAACATACGCTTAGAGCAGCTTGCTCTAAGCTCTCTGTTTCTGCTGCTGGCATTTTCTTAAAGGTTGTGTGTGAACAGAAAAGCGGAACGCAATTAGACAAATGGAAAATGTATAAAATAAAATCTGCCTTGCCTCTCACCAAGGACACCATAGTTATGCATTTGTATGAAAAGCGAAACACAGTTTCTGTGAGTGCTGCTCTGTGTACAAACTCTGTGGCTAGTCCAACTGGGAGTGTTTATGCCGAATGTCTTTCAAATTCTGATAACTTTGTCCAATAATCAAAAATCACACCTGTGTGAATTGAAGTGGTGCTGGAGGGTTGAGAGCCACAGGAGCATGCTCAGGTGTACGGGGACGGTTCCAGTGAGCTACTTATGGTCCGTTTATTTCTCAGTTATATGTCTGTCAACATCTGTGTCCAGCAAGAAACCTCAAACTGCAAATATGTTTGGAAATACAGTAAATGCATTGTAGTCCTTCTCAAAGGTTTCTCTGTCACATTTACTATCCAATGTAAGCATGTTGCAAAGTCCTAATGATAGAAAGAATAATAGTCACATATCACAAGTTTGGCCCACATAACAAGCGTCAATGAATGGTGAATGGTGCGGACACACAAACACATACAGTAGGACTCGACAAACATCAGTGACAAAATGAAGACACACGGGCATGACGGGCATGTATTTTCACACAGTCACTTTCCTATTATTTTTGAAGTGGTGCTCACATGCAACCACTTCAAAAATAATCGGAAAGTGACTGAGCGAAAATACACCGCATTTGGATGCACCTGGGACGTATTCTCAGTGGTGTATTCCAAGGTCATCAGTGCTCTCGCACAGTGGCGTTTCTCAATTTTTCGCAATTTGGAGCCCTAGGCAAGATTTTCCCTGGAGACCCCCCTTACCAAATGGACCGTTACGGGTCCATTTGGTAAGGGGGGGGGGGGGCTCCAGGGAAAATCTCCTGTTAAATGGCGCTCCCAAGGGATAAAATTATGAACTATTTTTAAACTAAATAACATTATATGTGTTTTAAATGTTCAATTCTAGTTACAGTATAGAGAACAAGTATAGGCCTAATGTACTTATCCATCTTAGGCTTATTATCCTGGTATCCTTTTAAAGCACATGTGTCAAAGTCAAGGCCCGCGGGCCGGATCCGGCCGCGAGATGATTTAATCCGGCTTGTAGAGCAAAAATGTCTGAGTCTATTAAAAGTAGAGTAAAGTAAGTCTCTAGCACGTTCCTATCAAAAGTTATGATCGTTTAAAGAAATGCTTTTGAGCTCTCTTCTGAACGGCATGTAATGCATCTTGTCCAGCAGGGGGAGTCGTTTACCCAGGCTAGGCTGCTGGTGCTGCAAAGTGAGAACTATACTTCAGCAGTACAAGGGTGTGTAACCGAGAGAACTATACTTCAGCAGTACAAGGGTGTACAACCGAGAACTATACTTCAGCAGTACAAGGGTGTGTAACCGAGAGAACTATACTTCAGCAGTACAAGGGTGTGTAACCGAGAGAACTATACTTCAGCAGTACAAGGGTGTATAACCGAGAGAACTATACTTAGTTAACTATACATACTTACTTAAATTTAGTATTTGAAATTTAAATGCTATTTTCATATGGTTTATTGATGCTCTGTAAATAAAAATAGCATCTTTCATAGCAAATGTCTTAATCTAGGTTACAAGTATAAAACCAATAATGAAAAGTCATTAATATATATTAATAGCTATTCTTAATAATAAATATGACTTGTGTGATATACTGTAGAAGTAACGGCTGTGTACATAAACATGCGTGTGCCGTGCATGCTTGCGGTCTGCGACTGGTTGCACCGCGGCGCTCCGGCCCCCATGAAGTCACATTAAGTCCAATGGGGCCCCCACCCCAAATGACTATGACACCACTGTTTTAAAGCATATCTGGTGGTCGCCCCCTCCCCTCGCCCAACTCCCCTCATGGTCGCCAACCCTCCCCTCATGGCGCCCTAGGCAACTGCCTAGTCTGTCTAATGGCAAAAACGCCACTGCTCTCGCAACATCATACCCCTCACCCAGTTAACCAGCTGACCAGCTCAGTTGATCAAGTCCCAGTAGCTATTCACAACCTGTGCCATTAGGGAAAGACCATGCAGGGCCATACAATCCGATGAAGTCAATCCGGTGAAGCCTGGGACTGGGAGGTAGACAGATCTGTTGCACAGAGGAACTTTACTTTACTAGAGCATACCTGGGCATTATGCGGCCCGGGGGCCAAATGCTCTGACCGGCCGGTGAAAGGGTACCGTGGTTTTCAACCAGTGGTCCGGGAACCACCAGTGGTCCTTTAGACAGTTTCAGTTAAATATGGAAAGCTGGTTAACCAAATGTAACTCTTTGAGAGCGTAAAAATGAAACCAAATGGACCCTTGCGGGTCCATTTGGTTTCATTTCCACACTCTCAAGAGTTAAAATATTCATCATCTGAATGAACCCAAAGTCTACACAATGACAGAATGTAAAAGAATGGTCATTTTTTTAATTTTTTTAATCTATATTGGCCTGTTTTGTTTGTGAAATCCAGCCTGGCATTGTGGACAAAAGCAAAAGAAATCTTTAGTTTTGGGATCTGTGGGGCTAAAATGTCAGCTAACGGTGGTCCTCTGTGGCTCAAATACTGAATAAATTGACGGCCCTGGTTGGTCTTACTCTTATCTCATTTGGCCCCTTGGGAAAAATAATTGCCCACCCATGAACTAGAGGCTCTGTGGGTTGATTCCTGTCCGTTCCCTTCCTACATCTCACCATGGGTCCACTAATGCTCTCACCACTAGTGAGATAAAAACTGTGAAAACTGTAAAAACATGTTAACACTAACGATGCTCCTGAGTCATTCCCACCTCCCACAGTAACAGTCTTATTAAGAGTGAGAGTTCAAAAAAAGAAATGCGATAACAAGAGCTTTGCATTTGGGACAAAGGGAATAAACAGCTACCAAAGCTCCCTGAGTAATCCAATTCACAGGCAACTTTCCGGTCCATTGGTCAAACCCACTGAGGAGAAAAATGGATTTAATGAGGATAGTCAGTGTACGAGCAGCGCTGGAGGTCTCCAGAGTGGATCTACTGTATTGTCCACTCACATGGGCTGATGTGGATCTGGATCAATCCAGAATGTTTTACCAATCATGTTTCTGGACCAGATTTCTCTTCTGATCGGCATGGCTCAGAACTACTGTAGATGCAGTAGCTTGAGCCTTCCTGTAATGTAGGGCAGTGGTCAACCAGTGGTTCAACCAGTGGTCTGGGGACCACCAGTGGTCCTTGAGAGAGTTCCAGGTGGTCCCCAGGCTAAATGACGGAAAGTTTGTCTTTAGTTTTGGGGTCTGTGGGGCTAAAATGTCCTCAAATGGTGGTCCGTGGCTCAAATGCTGAATAAATAGTGGGCCCTGGTATCAAAAAGGTTGAAAATCCCTGCTGTAGACTAATGCAGACTATTTTTTCTGGGCCATTTACATCTTAATACTTCCTTGACGTTGTACATGTTCTGAAAATTACTGTTGCTGTATTTTGGTCATGTTCCACTGTGATTGATGAATGTTTGTGAACAGCACCTGCAATTAATTTTCCTCTTTTGCTTTTTATAAAATGGCAAAAATCACTTGTTTACACAGAAGCTTGTGGGTTCAAAGTAATCCTGTCTGGTTTCTACGTCAGCGGTGGCTGCATGCAGTCACCGCAGGTTTCTAACGGCAAATCATAATGGGTTCAGATCTGAATGTCTCCAACAGGCCCAGATGTAACATTTCCCCATTTGGGGGGGCAGGCGAAAATTGCATGAGAGCGGCTTCATCGCCCATGTCGCTTGCGCCACTGGCAATGAAGCCGCCCCGATAGCATTTTCATTTAAATTCTTTAGTTCTGTGACCCACGACATTTATATCTTGTACAGGACTTACAGTAAATCTGACGTTCCGCATAAAGCTATAGGTTTGACTCAGTTTTGAATTATGAAACGCTGTTGGTTTAGTGAAGCCACAATTGTAGGCTAGTTAGTTAGAAGCTGTAGTAGTGTTTCAACTCATTTTAATTGTAAGAACTTTAATTTGAAATATCTTTGAAATTTGGGTTGTTTTGCATACCACCATGTTTGGAGTGCAGTCAGGGCATTGCCCCCCCCCCCCCCCCCCCCCCCCCCCCCATACCAACACCTAGATCGGCCCGGTTCAGATCTGAATGTTTGAAGCCTGAGACGTAAAGGCAAAATCAAACTTATCTCTACAAGTGCGCGTTTCAAAGCACTGCACATTGTCAGCTATTACAGATCAGGTACTGTATATTTTAAGCTATTTTGGAATATTAATATAGGGTCATACAGGCTATGGTCCATATAGCCAGTATATGGCCCCTTATATTATGATTGCCAGATAGCTTAGAAAAATAGCTTAGCCAAAGTAGGCCTATGCCTATTTGGTGAATTCTTTTGTCAGGTTTGGGTTCAGGCATTCTGTGAATGGCATGATTTTTGCATAGCCTATAATTCCCCCATTCTCAGAACAAAACAAATCATTTGTAAAGCCCCACAATGGTAAATGACTGGCAGCATGGCGTTTTTGCACAATTTTTTTTCCTGGTAAAAGCCAAAAGGAGAGAGAAAAAGGTCTCTCATGTCTCTGGTTGACTTTAATTGTGTGTTCTCTCTAATCCAGACCTGGCAGAATGGGACAGGAGGAGCAGAGAGCATGGTGGAGGTTCTCTCTCCTGAATAATTTATCCCTCTCTGCTGCCCACATTCTGTGGTGAAGCCAGGCAGAAACAGCACAACATGTGTGCATGCAGGCGCGTGTGTGTGTGTGTGTGTGTGTGTGTGTGTGTGTGTGTGTGTGTGTGTGTGTGTGTGTGTGTGTGTGTGTGTGTGTGTGTGTGTGTGTGTGTGTGTGAGAGAGAGAGAGAGAGAGAGAGAGAGAGAGAGAGAGAGAGAAGAGAGAGAGAGAGAGAGAGAGAGAGAGAGAGAGAGAGAGAGCTGCAGCCAGGCTCATGCAGGCACCATGCAGGCTGTGGAGAAGGTCAGATGTGGGCAATATTTTCAACCACTTTCAACCTGGCATCCCGGAAATATATGGCAGCTCAGAGGATTGCAGCATTGTGAGCTTGCAGATGTTTCTCTTTGAAAAACAAAAATATGTGAGGCGTCGCATGCATGCGTGGCTGGATGCATCAGCGTTTGCTACTAAAATTATTTGGAGGAAGTGAATAGAACATGGCCGGATCTAGGCATGGGCATGGGGGCGGCAATGCCTGCGCTAAATGCCCTGACCAGTCATATATTTTAAAAAAAAAAAACATTTGAAACCCTATAGCTAACTATCATTGAAAACACAAAACTCTCTGAGTCAGACCTTTAGCTTTATGCATGCTGCGTGTCTGTTGCAACGTCAACAACTAATATAAGTCCTGTACAAGATATAAATCTTGTGGGTCACAGAACTAAAGAATTTAAATGGAAATGGGATGGGTGTGGCTTCATCGCTTGTGGCGCGAAGCGACACAGGCGATGAAGCAGCCCTCATGCCATTTTTGCCTGCCCCCCAAATTGGGAAATGTTACATCCGGGCCTGGAATGGAATATTGCAGAGTAATCTGCTAACAGAAACAAAATGTTTGGGCTGAAATGCGATCCAAGATTATCATGTTTGTTAAATATAGACGTTGCCTTTCAGGTGAAGTGTAGCACGTCGTCCTTCAAGACGAATGAAATCTGCTAAAGACTTCCAATTACACATAATGACTGTAGTGGATGTGATGGATTACCATGTAAAATACTTGTACGCAGTGGAGTATAAACACAGAAAATTGTCGCATCGTGAAACGGGAGAGTAAATAACATACAATTAGCAAAAAAAAACTATTTCAAGTCTGACCCAAAAGGGATGACATAAACAAATGAGTCGCCTCCCGTATTTGTTTCAATTTATCAAGCCTTTTGCTGTTCAGGGGCTTTCACGTAAAATGGATGACGTGCTACAATTTTATTCCTGCAGTTAATCATGTTTCTGTAACCAACTGCCTCCAGCTTTGTGTGGGATTTTTCTGCGAAACTACACGGTATACACAAGAAATGGAACGTCAGTGGTTCTCATCCTGGGGGGTCAGGACCCCTACATTTTATTTTAGTTGTCATTTATTTTTATTTTTGGAGGCGGTGGGTCCTCAGATGATGTTGAAGTGACCAATGAACGACTTTTAATATATATGTATATTTTTAAGAAAGACGCAAGTAACTAAAAGCTGCCGAAACCCTCAACATGTTACGATACGTTGTGACCATTCAGATTGGTTCTTGAGAGGGTTCCAGGTGGACCCCAGGCTAAATGATGGGAAGTTGGTTAATGTAAACTCTTTGAGAGTGTAAACATGAAACCAAATGGAACCTTGCGGGTCCATTTGGTTTCATGTTTACACCCTCAAGAGTCAAAATATTCATCATCTAAACGTGCACCACTTGATTAAGATTTCTACACAATTAGAGAATGTAGAAGAATGGCCATTTTGATTTATATGTTTCCGAAATCCACCCTGTTATTGTGGACAAAGGCAAAAGAAATCTTTAGTTTTGGGTCTGTGGGGCTAAAATGTCAAATGGTCCATGGCTCAAATGCTAAATATATAGTGGGCCTGCCCTGGTATCAAAAAGGTTGAAAACCCCTGCTCTAGGTAAGATAAGATATTTATTGTCATCGCACAATGTACAACGAAACATTTGCTTCAGCCACTCAAAACAACAAAACTCTACAAACATCAAGACCGATTGACAGCATACACCGGTACCTGCATAGCCCCACTAATTTTGCGGATTGCCATTCTATATGGGAGTATAGGGTGGATATGCCATGGGGAAATTTAAAAAGAATAGCAAGCAAGACGACCAACAAAAGCAATATTTAATTAAAAAATATATACTGTATATATTGAACCAATCAAGCTAGTGGGTGAAAACATTGTGAACAGCATGCATTCCCATTCTGGAGTTTTAGTTGTTGTTTTTTTTTTTTTTTATTCCATTTTCTTCCAGTCATGAGGGGGTAGAATAATTAAATCAAGCAGGACCGAGGACGTTTTTTTGCTTGTGGGGTTGTTAAGAATGTACAGTATATGTGCACTCATGCACTGGTTCAGACAGTATAGAGTAAGGGAGGAGGACGTGCCTCATGTTGCAGAAAGGGAGGTGAGGAGGAGTGCAGCAGAGAGCAGTGGTTCCTAAACTATTTAACTCAAGAGCTAAAAGAGAAATGTGATGTTTGCACAATGTTGTAAGCGCGTACATCTGCTATTTTCACTATTGCTTTTGCTGCTTTACAATACATTCAGTGTTATGGACCCAGGCAGCATTGAGGCTTTTGTTTTGAAAGGTCAGTCAGGGAACTGCAGGCTCACAGGAAGTGCATCTAACTCACCAGTGCTACACTGACACATAAAGATGGCCCAGTGTCTGTCAGCTTGAAATGTTTCTCCTGCTCCTCAACATGCAATGAGAGACTATGAACTACAAACTGGATCAAATGTATCACCAAACGAACCAAGTGAGTGCAGAGGTGCATTTTATATAGGTTTGTTGTATTGTAGTGTGCTTTTATTGTTTATTGTTGTTATTGGTGAATGTCTGCTTGAATATGGACAGCTGCAATACCATTGGGTGACCTAAAGCGACTCAACGACGACGGCAACCAAACAAAGGCCCATAGAAATGTGTCTATGAAACACAAATAGGTGCCGACCCGCTGTTTTGAAAACGGTGGCATATATAGCATACTGTCGCTATCGGCGCTTTACATGGAGCCATGCACTACATGGAGCCACAACAAAGCATCCCCTATTCACACGGCCACTGCCTCGCAGACCATAATAGCCCCGATGCCTGTACACACAAAGGGTAGCTGTTAATCACCTTCAACTCCAGGTATTCAAGTGCACCGCTTATGGAGGTAGAGGTCTCTGTCTGGCACGTCTGTACCAAGAACAAAAGACATTGTGTCACCCTTACTGTTCTTGCTATGAAACAATAGAAGTACTGGCTGTGTGCGTTTTAAACGCTATAAGACTGATGAACGAACATGTCAGACTCCAGGCCTGGATGTAACATTTCCCAATTGGGGGGCACGGTGAAAATGATATGGGCTTCATCGCCCGTGGTGCGAAGCGACACGAGCAATGAAGCCGCCCGCACCCATACCATTTTCAGTTACAGGACTTGTATTAGCCATGAAGTAAAGCATCAATAATAACATCAGTTGTTGTTGAAGTTGCAACAGACACGCAGCATGCATAAAGCTAAAGGTCTGACTCAGAGAGTTTTCTGTTTTCAGTGATGAAATGCTGTTGGTTTAGTGGTTCCACAACTGTAGTTAGTTAGTAGCAGTAGTAGTTTTTCAAATCATTTTCATTATAAGCACTTTAATATGAAATATAGAAAATGGATAAAATAGATCCGGCCCTGTCAGAATCTCTGCTCATGTATTGGACTAAAAGTTCAATGGTCCTCACAAGCGGACCATTGACCCCCCCCCCATACATGTTTGTAGGGCGAGTAAAATACATTAGCCCACCATAACCCCCCGATATAACCCTATGAGATGTCACAGATATGAAAGTATATGCTATGTAATGTATCTAATGCTATCGAATGTATCCAAATATTTTGATTATGTCATATTGGGAATGAAAATCTACACCAAATGAGTACGTTTTCGACCACTGCACATACGGCACAGCTTTTGCTTCCAGACTATTTGATCTACAGTATCATAATGATATTTCCATGGCGTGTCATACTGTAGGACCTTAAATGATTTAGATGAAATCCAACCAGGGCTGTATAAAGAAATATATGCAAGCGTGGTTGAAGCACGATTTGTGCTTCATCGTAGGGCCGGACAATAACAGATCTATAAGATCATGTCATGTTGTACCCACGATGCACTGTGAGCTTGTAGATCAGCACAATATTTTCTCCCCATGCCGACAGCTGTCGCGTTTGGACAGCTGTGCCACTCGGTCGGCATTAGGCAGATTAGTGAATTATAAACCTGGGCTTAAATTGGCCCAGGAATGCTCACCTACTGCGGTGCAAGTCAGTCCACAGTGTCACATCTGTTACTGGTATATCAGGAGTTATTATAACCAGCATCGTCATACCTCCCAGAATATTGACAACATGCTGCTGTTGTTGAGCATCCATATGTTTTCCATGTGTTACCCAAAATAGAAAAAGCATTAAGCTACCATAGTGTCACATCACTGTCCACATGGACTGTACTGTATGTAAGCATACAGTATGTGTGGTGCAGTATGTGTGTTTGCACCTTTATTGGTGTGTATGAAGGAACATTAGTGTGTGTGTGCGTGCGCGTGTGCGTGTGTGCAGCTGTGCAAATAGGTGGAGATGGACACGCTCAAGCCCCAAAATAAAAAACCTGCAACGTCTCTGCAGGACAAAAATAAATCAGAATAATTTCACAAGCTTGTAAATAGGCTGTTTTCACTGCGTCATTGAATGTTCTATTTTAATATTTTGATTTCAATTTTTTTTTCTCTATTTATTATTAAAATGGGTGACTGTGGCTCAGAAGGCAGAGCAGGTCGACCGATGATCCGTGGGTTGGTGGTTCAAATCCTGGCTCCTCTTGTCCACATGTCAAAGTGTCCGACGTTGGGCAAGACACTGATCCCCACATTTCCTCCAAAGAGTAGTCGGTGCAATAGCTTCATGCCAGTGTTAAAGGGAAATTCCACCAATTTTCAACATTCTGCTGTCACTGATATACCTTAGAGATGTTGTGCGGATGTGAAAAAAGTTCCCCCATTCTGCGTTTCCTAAAAATGGAGGTCTGAAAAAAAATCATTAACATGGTGAAACACAACTTGGTAACGTCATGAAGTTGTGTTTTGTCATGTTAATGATTTGTCTTTTACTTAAGCTATCTTTTTCTGAGAGCGTGCAAGTGGAACCAAATGGACCCGCTAGGGTCCATTTGGTTCCATTTGTTTGCTCTCAGGAAAAAAATGGAAATGGGTGGAATTCCCTTGTCCCCCCTGAGGACACTTCAGATCACAATGTATTCATGGCTGAACCATTTGCAAAGTGCTTTTGAGCACTTGGAAAGGCGCTATGAAAATAGCAGATTATTATCATAAAAACGAAATATAGGTAACCGAAAAAATATGCAGTTTTGCTCAAAACTCATAAATACAGTAGGAGTCTGACCCAATGAGTGTGACACAACGCCGGGAAACATTTGGTGCTACAGCAGTAACACTTTTGACACGCTAATATATGTGTGGCATGTGCAGCCAGTGTTGCCAACTGCCAAAATCCAAAATGCACTAGTGGCGCTTCCAAAATGCACTAGAATGCGCTAGAGCAGGGTTTTTCAACCATTTTCATACCAGGGCCCACTGTTTATTCTGCATTTTAGCCACTGAGGATCACCGTTTGATGTTGAGTTTAGCCTCTCAGCCTAATTTAGGAGAAATAACTGACAAAATGTTGGTCAAAATAGCAATTCTTCTACATTTTCTAAATGTGTAGATTCTTGAAAATTAGGTAATTCAAATGGTTAAATATAATTTAACTCTTGAGAGCGTAAAATGAAACCAAACAGACCCGAAAGGGTCCGTTTGGTTTCATTTTACAATCTCAAGAGTTACAGATCTATAAGGGTCCATTTGGTTACCAATGGTCCTTTCTAGGAAGGAAGGAGGACTTTATCATAGGAGGAAAAATAGTGAAAAACGTAGGGTTTTATCTCTGACAAATGTGCCAAGTTGGCAACACTGAGGGCAGCAGGTCTTGGCTATAGAAGGGGCTCGGAGTTGCCAGGTCTTGTGTGTGTGTCACTGATAATAGGCAGCAACAATAACGGGCACAATTTAACACATTTCATAGCTATGATCCCGGGCTAATTGCAACAACGCGATGAGCAGCACACAAACGTGTGTCGCTGCTAACTCACATTATCATCTCCCACCTTCGTGGCATTGACGAATGACTCCGGCTCCGGGGCAGTGGTATTTACTATGGTGGGCTCTATTGGTATACAAGGTCTAATTCAATCAAATCAGAATTTGTTCCACTGAGCACCTCATTACAGGGCGAGGAGGGGAATGGGGGGGCTTCAGTTCTGTTTGTCTCCCTAAAACGTTAGGCCCAGAGTAAATCTATACGGGCGTAATTGAAATCCCGTGTAAACTATGGGAATACAAACTCATCAGTCAACTTAATGACTCCCATCCGTTACGGTGATGCTAATGGATAAGGTAAACAGTGGGATGTTGGCAGATGAAGATGTAACTATACGCCGTATGTCCAGAGATTGGACTTTAATACCCTCCTTTGGTTCTGAGGTGGTTTGCGTTGCTGCGGAAGTGGTGCTGTGTTATTAGGTTTTTGAAGGTTTAACCCAGGGGTTTTCAACCTTTTTTGATACCAGGGCCCACTCTATATTCAGCATTTGAGTCACAAGACGACCATTTGATGACATTTTAGCCCCACAGACTCCAAAAAGCGAAAGATTTCTTTTGCTTTTGTCCACAATACCAGGCTGGATTTCGGAATAAATGACCATTTATCTTCTACATTCTCTAGTCTCTAGACTTGGGCTAATTCAGATGCTGAATATTTTAACTCTTGAGAGCGTGAATAAGAAAACAAATGGACCCATTTGGTTTCATGTTTATGCTCTCGAGAGTTAAATTTAATTAACCATTTCATTTGTTTGTAACCAACTTAGCTGGGGACAACCTGGAACCCTCTCAAGGACCACTGGTGGTTGCCGGACCACTGGTTGAAAACCATTGGTGTAAATGACAGTGTAACTTCCAACTTGACACTGCAGCAGCCTAAAGCAACACATTTTGTACATATTGCACTGTTATTTTAAATTCTCAAAGTAACAGTTTGACATGAAGTTTTCAGGCAGAAACTACTGTATGTACGGTATAAATCAATGCATCCCCAAAGACTGCATTCAGATTAGAGTTACATCTGGTTAACCAACTTTCCATCATTTAGCCTGAGAACCACCTGGAACCCACTCAAGGACCCCTGGTGGTTGAAAACCACTCATCTAAACCAACCCTAAACATAACCGCAAGCATGGGAGCAGAGCATGTTTGGACTAACTGCAGCAGGGGCGAAATCCATTCAAGCCCTCGCCCGCGGGCGAGCCCGGTTTCAAAAGCGGGCGCCCGCTTTCAAAAGCGGGCGCCCGGTTTCACAAAAACATTTTCACAAACGGGTGCCTTAAATATTTAGGGTCAGGGTTAGGGTTAGGGTTTTTGTGAAACCGGGCGCCCGCTTTTGAAACCGGGCGCCCGCCCGCTTTTGAAACCCTAACCCTATCAAAAGCGGGCGCCCGCTTTTGAAACCGGGCGCGCCCGCGGGCGAGGGCTTGAATGGATTTCGCTGGCTCTCACTAACTGCCCTTCAGAATTATGGGTATAGCCCCCGCGGATATGATGTGTTCCCGACTAATATATTGGCCATTTTTAGATCATCATTCGGCTATAAATCAGGCTTACATAGAAAAGGTAAAACTTGGTTTAATTTCCCTTCTGTTGCCGTGCTCCGGAATTCAATTGAAACAAATGGAGGCATTAGCACATAACAGTGGAGATCACACCATTAGAGAACGGATCCGGACGATCAAGTGAAATATTGTAGTAAAGAAGGTAACATAATTACTGCATGTAGTTGGAGTTTTAGTGTTGTGTGCATGTGTGTTTGAATAATTTATATCAGGGGTTTTCAACCTTTTTCATACCAGGGCCAACTATTTATTCAGAATTTGAGCCACGGACCACCATGTGATGACATTTTAGCCTCACAGACCCAAAACCCAAAGATTTCTTCTTTCTTATCTACAATTCCAGGCTGAATTTCGGAAACATAACAGGCAAACCTAGATCCCTAGTTGTGTAGATTTGGGCTAGTTCAGATGAATATTTTAACTCTTGAGAGTGTAAAAATGAAACCAAATGGACCCTTGCGGGTCCATTTGGTTTCATTTTTACATTCTCAAGAGTTATATCTGGTTAACCAACTTAGCTGGGGACCCCGGACCACCAGTTGAAAACCTCTGATTTATATGCCTCAAAATAGGCAAGCATTTTCGGCAAGCCGATTTCGCAAGTTGCGGCAGCAGAACACCTTGGTGGTCGGACCACTTTAAAAACCTGTGCCTTAACAATTTACCCCCCAAAAAATAACCATTACTGTTGGACCCAGAATAAAATACTCACTGCAAGA
This sequence comes from Benthosema pterotum, assembly GCA_039105355.1. Lineage (NCBI taxonomy): Eukaryota > Metazoa > Chordata > Actinopteri > Myctophiformes > Myctophidae > Benthosema > Benthosema pterotum. The sequence goes on from CM076978.1 coordinate 6,174,475, forward strand.
CAATAGACCAGATTTGCATTGCATTGTTTCGTATATATTGTGTTTTTTAGGGGCTTAGCATCCCAAAAGAGGGACACAGCTGTTTTTGTTCCGTGATAAAAAGCCTCTTGGCCATTGACCAGAGGGGGAGACAAATGCCCCGTGTCCACCTGCTTTACCACTGCACACTGCCAGATCCCTCTAATGACTAAACCACCACAATTTGCATGTATTAGTTAAATAAAAAGAAAATACCAGACAACAGGGGCGGATCTAGGCATGGGCATAGGGGGGCAATGCTCCACTAAATGCCCTGACTGCCCCACCACACATGATGGCATGCAAAACAACCCAAGATATTTCCAATTAAAGTGTCTATATTTAAAATGATTTGAAACACTACTACTGCTACTAACTAACTAAGGCTGTCACCACTAAACCAACAGCATTTCATCATTGAAAACAGAAAACTCTCTGAGTCAGACCTTTAGCTTTATGCATGCTGTGTGTCTGTTGCAACTTCAACAACAACTGATGTTATTATTGATGCTTTACTTGCCTAATAAAAGTCATGTAACCAAATATGGGTGCGAGCCATACCGCCCCATACCATTTTCTCCTGCCCCCCCAATTAGGAAATGTTACATCTGCCCCTGCCAGACAAAGGCCAATACGGATTGGTTGTACTGTTTCACTATTGGTGTGTTGGAGGCAATATTGGGCCAGAGGCTCAGGGGTAGAGTCACTGGGTGGTAACCGCAAGGTTGCCGGTTCGATCCGGGCTCCCCCACAATTGGTGTCAAAGTGTCCTTGAGCAAGACACTGAAGCCATAATTGCTCTTAATGTTCTAGTAGGTACCTGGCATGGTTTCCATTGTCATCAGTGTATGAATGCGTGTGTGAAGGGTAAATGTGATACACAAGCTATTTAAAGCGCCTTGGATAAATGCACCATTTACCAGATAAGCTGTTCACACCCATATTTTGGGCGTAAAGGAATAAGCCAGTCGATATGTAACAGCAAGCTTTGGTCCCATCTGAGTTTTTGTCTGAGAAGACTTGAGAAAGAGTGCTATACTACTCCATAAAAAATCACAGAGGCTCTGTTCTTCCATAAATGTGGAACAGTGATTCTCAAACATCTCAATTTCAAGAAATCCCAAAATGGAACATTACAGCATTTCGGATAGTCTTCTGTGGAGACTGGCTTGTCCATCAAAAGCAACAAGACCACTCACGTGACCAGATGTTCTGAGAAGGGAGTCAAGGGACTACAGCAGGGGTTTTCAACCAGTGGTCCAGTGGTCTAAATGATGGACAGTTGGTTTTCAACAGGTGGTCCGGGGACCACCAGTGGTCCTTGAGAGGATTCCAGGTGGTCCCAGCTAAGTTGTTTAACCAAATGTAACTCTGGAGAACGTAAAAATGAAACCACATGGACCCTGGCGGGTCCATTTGGTTTCATTTTTACGCTCTCAAGAGTTAAAATATCCATGTGAATTAACTAGAAGATTAATGGTCATGGACAGAAGCAATAGAAATCTTTAGTTTTGGGGTCTGTGGGTCTACAAATATCCTCAAATGGTGGTCCGTGGCTCAAATGCTGAATAAATGGTGGGCCCTGGGAGGAAAAAGGTTGAAAACCCCTGGTCTAAATGATGGACAGTTGGTAAACGCAAAGACCCTTATAGATCTGTATACGCTCTCAAGAGTCAAATTATGTTTAAACCTCTGAATTACTTAATTTTCAAGAATCTACACAATTAGAAAATGTAGAATAATTGTTACTTTGCGCAATATTTTGCCAGTTATCTCTCCTAAATTGTAGCCATAAACTTGAAAATCCTTGCTTTTGGGTCCGAGAGATCAACATCAAACGTGGTCTGTGGCTAAAATGATGAATAAATAGTGGGTCCTGGTATGAAGAAGTTTGAAATCCACTGGGCTACAGGACTGATTGTGATGGTATGGCAAGGAGCAACAGAGACCAGACCAGACCAGTCCAGTCCTTTTGCCAAGGATCTCCAGGGCACTCAACGGATGATGATCATTAGTAATACTGTAACCTATCCTAAAGATCTCCACACCCTGCTGCTATAATTTACTTGAATGAATGTGAATCATAACCCCTTTCACTATATACTTAGCCGTGTGGCAGAAATAGTGGCTATTTTTGAACCCTCCCAAGCAGTATTTTTCTTAACCCAGAAAATTACTATAGCTGGACGGCTTTGACAGCTCTTCAAAATGGTTTGTCAATTTTCGTCTGTAGTAACACGAACCCCAAAAAGTGGTTAAAAAAGCAGACATGGCGGCAGGAATAAGTCAAGTGTTCCTCAAACTTTGCCGATCAATTTTTCAGCGAGGCTCATGCCGGTTGAACTGGCAGGTGCTTTTTTTTTTGTTCTTTTTTCCCCCTACCGCACAGAATTAAAAAAAAAGTTTCTCGCTGCCGTCAAACACCAGACGGATAATAGAGCCCCCCAAAATAATATGATGCCACAAGGGGAGGCATATCCCATCTGGATCTCCACAGGCAAACGCGTATAATTCATGACAATGAAACCCCTTAAATCAAAACTGAATTGAATTGTGTGAGACAGAGAGACAAATAAAACCAAAACAAGGGACAGTGACAAGGAGAGAGAGAAAGAGAGAGAGAGAGAGAGAGAGAGAGAGAGAGAGAGAGAGAGAGAGAGAGAGAGAGAGAGAGAGAGAGAGAGAGAGAGAGAGAGAGAGAGAGAGAGAGAGAGAGAGAGAGAGAGAGAGAGAGAGAGAGAGAGAGAGAGAGAGAGAGAGAGAGAGAGAGAGAGAGAGAGAGAGAGAGAGAGAGAGAGAGAGAGAGAGAGAGAGAGAGAGAGAGAGAGAGAGAGAGAGAAAGAGAGTCATTGGAAAAGACAGGCAGAGACAACGGCTGGAGGGAGGGAGGGAGGTATGGATCCCACACGTGCATGCATCAGGGGCGGATCTAGGCATGGGCATGGGGGGGCCTAAATGCCCCCCTAAATGCCCAGTCTGCCCCACCAAACACGATGGCATGCAAAACAACCCAGGATATTTCAAATTAAAGTGCTTATATTTAAAATGATTTGAAACACTACTACTGCTATACTAACTAACTACAGTTGTGGCACCACTAAACGAACAGCATTTCAACATTGAAAACAGAAAACTCTCTGAGTCAGACCTTTAGCTTTATGCATGCTGCGTGTCTGTTGCAACTTCAGTAACAACTGATGTTATTATTGATGCTTAATTGCCTAATAAAAGTCCTGTAACCAAAAATGGTATAGGTGCGGGATGGAGCCGCCCCCATACCATTTTCTCCTGCCCCCCCATTTGGAAAATGTTACATCCGCCCTTGGCATGTCTACGTGCGTGCACAGATCCATACTTTCGCGGCAGCCTGTGTCTTTTCCCAGTGAATCCAGATGATGTCCGCCAGCAGCCATATTTCTACGCAGCAGCAGCAGCAGCAGCAGCAGCAGCAGCAGCAGCAGCAGCATCTCACACGGCACTACTCCCTACTCCCCCTCTATTTCTCTCTCTCTCTGGTGGGTGTGTCTCTCTCCCCAGGGTGATTAGTATGAGGATGGTGTTTGTGTGTATGGAACGGAACGCAGACAGACTGGTGGTGGTGGTGGTGGTTGACTGGGCTGAGCTGGCAGGCAGGCAGGCAGGCAGGCAGGCAGGCAGGCAGGCAGGCAGGCAGGCAGGCAGGCAGGCAGGCAGGCAGGCAGGCAGGCAGGCAGGCAGGCAGGCAGGCAGGCAGGCAGGCCGAGGGGGAAAGAGACTGAGAGATGATGGAGGGAGGTGGTGGGATTGGTGGGGGGATACCAAACTCTCTGGGTCAGAGTCAGAGAGAGAGAGAGAGGGAGAGAGAGAACTGCGTACAGTGTTACCAACTGCCAAAATCCAAAATGCACTATAGTGGCACTTCCAAAATGCACTAGAATGCACTAAAGCACTGATTTTTTTTTTTCTTTAACCATTTTCATACCAGGGCCCACTATTTATTCTGCACTTTAGCCACAGAGTTGGTTGAGATGTTGAGGTTAGTGTCTTGGACTAATTTAGGAGAGATAACTGGCAAAATGTTGGTCAAAATAGCAATGCTTCTACATTTTCTAAATGTGTAGATTCAGAATTAATTCAATATAATTTAACTCTTGAGAGTGTAAAATGAAACCAAATGGACCTGTAAGGGTACATTTGGTTTCATTTTTCATTGAGAGCATATTTGGTTTCATTTTACGCTCTCAGGAGTTACAGATCTATAACTATAAGGGTCCATTTGTTTACCAATGGTTCTTCCTAGGAAGGAAGGTTTTATCTCTGGCACCTGTCAACCAATTTCACCCCAACTCACCAGCAAAAAAAAAGCACTAGATTTTCCGCCAGGAGTTTTTCCACTAATTTTGGAAATATGGGGGGGTCTGGAAAAAAGCTAAACATAGCAACAACTGTGCCAAGTTGGCAACACTGACTATGTAATATTGTCTTGCATGCATGGTGAGCACACAAGCACAGACTTCTTCTTTCCCTTCGATCTCTACCATCCGCTATAAATTAACAAAGGTAACACCAACCTGAATAAAAAAAAAACATATTACTTGGATGTCTAGATCTCCCTTTCATCTCTCTCTCTCTCTCTCTCTCTCTCTCTCTCTCTCTCTTTCTCTCTCTCTCTCTCTCTCTCTCTCTCTCTCTCTCTTCTCTCTCTCCTCCCCTGCCGTCTCCCTCTCTCTCTCAGCTGTCTGGGCTTCGTGCCAAGGCTGTATTGATCCATCCTAGGGCCCCGTGTCCATTAGTGGTCCTGCCTGGCTGGCCATGCAGGCTGGCCCTCTCTCTCTCTCTCTCTGAGGAGGAGGCAGACACTCTGTCTGCAAAGGAAGGGAGCGTACATACGGTACAGTACACTATAGTGTGCCTCCTCCAGTCGACTGCATGTGTGTCTAAACAGCATTAGATCAAACGCAGGCCAAGCTGCCGCGCTGCTGCTGCAGCAGTGAGCAGAGAGCTGACTCATATCTCTACTGAAACATAATGGTCCATTTACACAATACGTTATAGAATATCGATACAGATATATAACGCCGTATAGAGAGCCCTTGTATTGTGTATACAGTAGCTCACAGTACATCTTGGACATGATCTTTATATATGTTGTCGTTATGTAGTGCACTGACTCCCCTTCACGGAACTGTTGTAAATGAATATTTTTTCATGTTACGGTTAGGCATGGATTTTTGTGAGGTTATGGCCATTGGGTCGAGGTTTGGTTTAGGCGTAGTTTCTGTGAGGTTATGGTTAGGGTTAACTTAATGGGGAATTCAACCCATTTGCAACATTTTTCCTGAGAGTGTACCAATGTGAACCAAATGGACCCACTAGGGTCCATTGGGTTCACATTGGTACACCCCTTGGGCATTTGTACACTTGGGCTAAAAACGGCCATAGATACAGTACTTGCCCACATGTGCTGACCTCATCACATTTTCCTTGATGTATATGGCTGATTTTACCCCAAGGAGTGTTTTTTGGGCAAAACTAATGTTTGGGATGGATTCAGTAGCATGTCACATGTGCTTCTTAAAGAATGATTATATTTTTTTAATTATTACCTTATATGGGATGTTATGTGTAAATATTTTCTGGACAAAAAAAAAAAAAAAAAAAAAAAAAGTGTTCATGTTCCATAGGGTTCAAATCATAGATCAGAAAAATCGTGGTTTACAAAAATCTTCGCAAAACTACATTCTGCTACATAACTACATACACTAAATCTGACATTGGGTAAAGCATGCATGTGCACGATAAACGCTTCCCTTCACAGCTTGTCCGTCCTCAACACTACGTGAGCACTGCGCTTTGTATACCAGTGACCCCAAAGTTGCAATTAAGCATAATTTTCAAATAAAGCATACTTCTGTACCATACATAGGATACAGTACGGTATCAACACCTACCGTATACCCTGATGCATTTGCATACACTTTTGTCATTGCTACGTGCCTTTTTTCCCCAGACATAATTATTATAATTATCATAATCACTTGGAATTATTCCGTATTGTATATGCATCAATTCAAATAACACACTCACGGTCCTCCTCCCCCACATGCATGCATGCATTGCTCGTGGGGGAAAGGAAAAAGCATACACACACCATTAGTGTACACAGTTAACAACCTCATTGTGTATACGCATATATATCTTATTGACGAGTTCACTTCCTAAGTGGACCAGAGGATTTTTCCTCCACCTAATTATGCCTCTATCAGCTCTCAGAACTCACCCTTTCATCGGTGTGCGTTATCACCGCTTTAAATTTTGTATGTGTGTGTGTGTGTATGTGTATGTGTCAGGGGCGGATGTAACATTTCACAATTGCGGGGGGGGGGGGGCAGGAGAAAAAGGTATGGGGGCGGCTTCATCGCGATGAAGCCGCCCCCATACCATTTTCAGTTACAGGACTTTTATTAGGTAAGTAAAGCATAAATAATAACATCAGTTGTTTTTGAAGTTGCAGCAGACATGCAGCATGCATAAAGCTAAAGGTCTGACTCAGAGAGTTTTCTGTTTTCAATGATGAAATGCTGTTGGTTTAGTGGTGACACAACTGTACAGTATTTAGTTAGTAGCAGTTGTGTTTCAAATCATTTTAAAAATAAGCACTTTAATTAGAAATATCTTGGGTTGTTTTGCATGGCATCGTGTTTGGTGGGGCAGTCTGGGCATTTAGGGGTGCACGCAATGCCCCCCTACCATGCCCATCCCTAGATCCGCCCCTGGTATGTGTGTGTTTGTGCGCGTGCGCAGACACGCACGCGTGTGTAAAACATCAAGCACTAAAAAACAGCAGATTCTGAGCTACACGGGGCTCATTAACTTTTGATGGCCCTTCTCTGTCTCTCTCTCTCTCTCTCTCTCTCTCTCTCTCTCTCTCTCTCTCTCTCTCTCTCTCTCTCTCTCTCTCTCTCTCTCTCTCTCTCTCTCTAGCTCTTATCACAGGTAATAGGGGCTAATTACCGCGCACACGCATGTGCACGCACACACACACACACACACGCACACACACACACACACACACGCACACACACACGCGCGCGCGCGCACGCACAAGCCTATACCTGTGAGGACATTGACGCCATTCAAAATATTACAAATGTAATCAAAATGTAAATATTAAGGGTGTTGAAAATAGTTAATTAATGGGATTAAATTAATTTTCTTGATTAATCTGATTAAATTTTTTAACTCAATTAATCACAACCACACTGACTCAACCATTGACCCATTTTCTCATTGAAAGGAATGGGTAGAGCACGGTTTTACGGAGACATAGCTGTGTGTCTTCCTGTAACCAGAGCCATAGAGTATAGCTGGAGGATCTACAAGCATTGAGGGCTTGTAGATCACCTATTTTGATAAATATTTTAAAGTTAAATGGTTATTTTTTCACAGATTCTGTTTCTTTTTTAAATGTTGGAATCCTGTACAGGAAAACATGAATATTTTGGACATAGTTCGAATGGTGATTAATCATGATTAAATTAATTTTGAAGCTGTGATTAATTTGATTAAAATTTTTAATCATTCAACAGCCCTAGTAAATATATATTTTAAAATATATTTTCGTGAGCTGAAATGGCAGATTCTTATAGCGTCGGCTTTTGGGAAGAGTTGTTTCATAAGCATTTAGTATAGCATTCTGAGATTCTTTAAATAATTGGCTGCCTATGCGAGACTACTAAATCCCTATAATAATCCTAACTCCCACCTTTCTCTCTTTTTTTCTAATAGTTGACTAAACCCACATGGAAAGAACTTTTATGAAACATACTGTATGTTCATATATGTGCAATTATGTGCATATATGTGACATATATGAGGCATCTACAGTATGTCATACTCAGGAACACATAAGTAGGACATATGTGGCATATATGTCTCTTATATAGCACTTATATTCCACATTCATGCATATACCGTATGTCTCATAGTATACAGTACATGCTAATATATTCAGGTCCATATAGAAGAAAAATGTTTCATGCCTAGCTAAAATATCCTCAAATGGTGGTCCTTGGCTCAAATCCTGAATAAATGGTGGTCCCTGGGATGAAAAAGGTTGAAAACCCCTGTTCTACTATAAAGCAGGGTCCTCACAAGTATAGTCACACACACACACACACACACACACACACACACACACACACACACACACACACACGCGCACACGCACACGCACACACACACGCACACACACACACACACACACACACACACACACACACCTCCAGTAATGGGGGGTAATGAGTACTGTCCTATTGATCCAGGGTGCTCTGGGTTGCTTCCTGAACAGAAACAGGAGGGAGGAAGGAAGTGCTGCTTTAAGATACATGCAGGCTGTGTATCGACTGGATGGATGTAGTGGCACTAGATTAAACCTCTGTTACACAATCGCACTCTCACGCACGCACGCACACACACATGCACACATGCACGCACGCATCCATGCACACAAACACACCAAATATGCACAACACAAAGTGATGCTGGTGCTGTGAGCTTTTAGATATTTTTCAATATCCAACATGTGATTAAGTCAGTGGTTTTCAACCTTTGTTTTCATACCAGGGCCCACTATTTATTCAGCATTTGAGCCACGGACCAGCATTTCATGACATTTTAGCCCCACAGACCCAAAACTAAAGATTTCTTTTGTTTTTGTCCACCATACCAGGCTGGATGTGGGAAACAAAACAGGCAAACATACAGATCAAAATGACCGTTAATCTTCTACATTCTCTAGTTGTGTAGACTTGGGCTAATCAGATGATTTTCACTCTCGAGAGTGTAAACATGAAACGTAAGCGTAAACAAGGGTTCATTTGATTTCATTTTTACTCTCCCAAAGAGTTACATCTGGTTAACCAACTTTCCATTTTGCTGAGGACCACCTGGAATCCTCTCAGGGACCACTGGTGGTCCCCGGACCACCTGTTGAAACCCCTGGATTAAGTGGTAAAGGGTCCCTGGTCACTAATGTGAAAACACTTGCTAGTACACTACGTGATATGTACACATTATATATTGACACTATAATCATATCATGACTTGGATATAGAGCTATGCAGACCTGCCCCTTTCATGGCATCGCCTGCAGCCACTGTCAATGAGCAAAATGAATGGGGAATTCCATTCATTTTGCTCATAGACAGTGGTAAAAGTGGTTTGGAGCTCCCAGAAATGAGTGTCTGCATAGTGTTTTGTCTGTCTTTTGTGAGTGGTGTCTCCACTCCATTATGCAGCATTGTGTGTCCCTAACATGTCCCTGTGCCTGTCCAATGCCCCCCAAAATACATAGAAAGCATGCATTTTGGCACAGCTTATCTACCGTAACGCTATAACACATACAAAAACATCATGTTACTTAATCAATAACTCATCTAATTATTCTTTAAATACATTTATACACTGCTACTACTACACTGTAAAACCCTATATTGCCTGCTTGTTATCATAACATAGATTTCCTTTTCAATACAACAAAGATTTGTGCAAATAGTTGTTTTAACTTAAAATAATGAATTGAAAACATATCAACTATCAAGAAGTGTACTTAACTAAAACACATTGCCATGATAACAACATAATTCAAGCTTAATGTAGTTGAGTTGATGACTGCTCAAGATTAATGTAGTTGAGTTGATGACTGCTCAGGTTTAATGTAGTTGATTTGATGACTGCTCAAGATTAATGTAGTTGAGTTAACAAAGTAATAAATTGATAACTCCTCAACTATAAAGAAGTGCACTCAACTAAAACACATTGCCATGTTAACAGCATAACTCAAGTGTAATGTAGTTGAGTTGATGACTACTCAAGATTAATGTAGTTGAGTTAACAAAGTAATAAATTGATAACTCCTCAACTATAAAGAAGTGCACTCAACTAAAACACATTGCCATGTTAACAGCATAACTCAAGTGTAATGTAGTTGAGTTGATGACTACTCAAGATTAATGTAGTTGAGTTAACAAAGTAATAAATTGATAACTCCTCAACTATAAAGAAGTGCACTCAACTAAAACACATTGCCATGTTAACAGCATAACTCAAGTGTAATGTAGTTGAGTTGATGACTGCTCAAGATTAATGTAGTTGAGTTAACAAAGTAATAAATTGATAACTTCTCAACTATAAAGAAGTGCACTCAACTAAAACACATTGCCATGTTAACAGCATAACTCAAGTATAATGTAGTTTAGTTGATGACTGCTCAAGATTAATGTAGTTCAGTTGACAAAAAAAATAATTCATAAAGTTTCAACTATAAAGAAGTGCACTCAACTAAAACACATTGCCATGTTAACAGCATAACTCAAGTGTAATGTAGTTTAGTTGATGACTGCTCAAGTTTAATGTAGTTCAGTTGACAACAAAAATAATTAATTAAGTTTCAACTATGAAGAAGTGCACTCAACTAAAACACATTGCCATGTTAACAGCATAACTCCAGTGTAATGTAGTTTAGTTGATGACTGCTCAAGTTTAATGTAGTTCAGTTGACAACAAAAATAATTAATTAAGTTTCAACTATGAAGAAGTGCACTGAACTGAATTCCAGATATATAATCCCATATATTGTGTTCTTTCTATATTTCTTTATATTTATATAGCTATACGGTATAGTTTTTTCCCCCCAGTTGAACTGAGTATACGATCGCACTGTTCAAATAAAGCACTTCCTGTGCTCCGATTTCAAAACGGATGACGGATCCTGAATCAGCGTCGAAAAGTAAGTCAGAAAACACTTACTTTGGTGTTTTTTCTTGAAAAACGTGTTTCGTGACCTCCAGTCTTTTTCGTGACCTTTGGGGGTTAACAGTGTCAGAAAAAATCGGGACCAAGAGCATCTGATCTGGCTATACTCCAACATGGATGGAGAGTTGGAACGGATTTTTTAAAAAATCTCTAAAGGCATTTTTATGGCCGTCAAAGTCCAAAAATTGCAATTCGCTAAGTGGGCGTGGCGAAACGGTACTTTCCCGACACCGGAGAGCGACGGGAGGGAAAATGTTGGATTCAGCGGGAAAAATCCTTTCCGATGACATGTCACTTGGGCACTTTACGCGTAGTTCAAAAATCGACCCTTTTACACCAATTAGCGTGCCAATTAAGCACTTCCCGAGGTCGGAGATCAACGGGAGTGACACCGTTGTATTCAGCGTCGAAAAGTCAGTCAAGAATCGTCCTATCCGTTTTGAGAAAGGGTAAACTTGTTTGGACACATGTTTAAACGTACTTGGCCCTGCCCACAAACGTCTGAGGGGGGCGGAATGTGAATTCACGCATTCAGCTCATTGAGACGCACGCGCTGATATGCGTTTCCCCGCACACGGTCGCACGGTTCAAAAGCTGGGTTTTTGACTTTGACAGGCTCTAGCTCCGCCCCCAAATGTCAAAACAGGGAGCTTTTGGGCTCCCCGAGTCCATCTCGACGAGACGAACAGTTTGGTGTATGGCACTTGTCTGTGCGACACTTTCTTCATATCAATTTCCACTTTGGGGGGGCTATTGGAGTTATGAACCCTTACACCATATTGAAGCCCAAGTTGAATTTTGAAAATTCTGAGATTCTCATATAGGCTTGTCGGCCTCTTCGAGAGGAGCACTATGATGCATGCCCCACGTGTCTGCGACCTTCCGTTGCCGAGTTATGAAGCAAAACGTGGAAAAAAACAGGATTTTTTGATGCCCTGGGCATGGAACGCAGACTCTCGCGGACAATCACTTCTGACTCAGTTTTTCATGGCCTTTCAGGGAAAAAATAGAAAAAAATTCTGTCGGGCCCAAAACATGGATAAACGGCACTTCCGGTTTAAACAAACGGCGATTTAAAGCACTTCCTGTGCTCCGATTTCAAAACGGATGACGGATCCTGAATCAGCGTCGAAAAGTAAGTCAGAAAACACTTATTTTGGTGTTTTTTCTTGAAAAACGTGTTTCGTGACCTCCAGTCTTTTTCGTGACCTTTGGGGGTTAACAGTGTCAGAAAAAATCGGGACCAAGACCATCTGATCTGGCTATACTCCAACATGGATGGAGAGTTGGAACGGATTTTTTAAAAATCTCTAAAGGCATTTTTTATGGCCGTCAAAGTCCAAAAATTGCAATTCGCTAAGTGGGCGTGGCGAAAAGTACTTTCCCGACACCAGAGAGCGACGGGAGGGGCACTGTTGGATTCAGCGGGAAAAATCCTTTCCGATGACATGTCACTTGGGCACTTTACGCGTAGTTCAAAAATCGACCCTTTTACACCAATTAGCGTGCCAATTAAGCACTTCCCGAGGTCGGAGATAAACGGGAGTGACACCGTTGTATTCAGCGTCGAAAAGTCAGTCAAGAATCGTCCTATCCGTTTTGAGAAAGGGTAAACTTGTTTGGACACATGTTTAAACGTACTTGGCCCCGCCCACAAACGTCTGAGGGGGGCGGAATGTGAGTGCACGCATTCAGCTCATTGAGACGCACGCGCTGATATGCGTTTCCCCGCACACGGTCGCACGGTTCAAAAGTTGGGTTTTTGACTTTGACAGGCTCTAGCTCCGCCCCCAAATGTCAAAACAGGGAGCTTTTGGGCTCCCCGAGTCCATCTCGACGAGACGAACAGTTTGGTGTATGGCACTTGTCTGTGCGACACTTTCTTCATATCAATTTCCACTTTGGGGGGGCTATTGGAGTTATGAACCCTTACACCATATTGAAGCCCAAGTTGAATTTTGAAAATTCTGAGATTCTCATATAGGCTTGTCGGCCTCTTCGAGAGGAGCACTATGATGCATGCCCCACGTGTCTGCGACCTTCCGTTGCCGAGTTATGAAGCAAAACGTGGAAAAAAACAGGATTTTTTGATGCCCTGGGCATGGAACGCAGACTCTCGCGGACAATCACTTCTGACTCAGTTTTTCATGGCCTTTCAGGGAAAAAATATTTTAAAAATCTGTTGGACTCAAAACATACAGAAACGGCACTTCCGGTTTAAACAAACGGCGATTTAAAGCACTTCCTGTGCTCTGATTTCAAAACAGACAACAGATCCTGAATCAGCATCAAAAAGTAACAAATAATGATGACACACACAATATCATCATATAATATCTAATTAGCAAGAAGTAGAAAACAGCAGGATATAACACTTTTTGTTTCGTTTTTCATCTTAGAAATTATTTGATTGTCCCAAAAGATTGTGTGTGTCATCATGATTTGTCAGGACCCGAGTTGGCTTTGTCCCCGTTGTAATCGTCTTTATATAAATCATTTTCGAAAAGTCTATAATAAAAATGAATGGGAGAAAAACTTCTGGAATCGGGGCGGTGACCTCACTGCGCAGGTCTATTGGCGTGTTGCGTCATTACGTATGCTGTTTAGTTATGCGTGATACGTCACTAACGGTTGTCTACCGGAAACAGAAGCACAAAGAGAAGAGGCGGTCGGTTACAGCCAGCTTCCAAGGTGAGTGGAAATATTATAATGATGGTTTACATGCACTATTTAATAAATGAGGTACGTGTTGGATTTGTTTATGGTTGTCTCTGCTGCTCGTGTTGAATATGGAAAGCAATTGTAGGCTATGCATTTCAGCTTGCTGGGTTACTAGCCCAGAGCCATCTAGTATCAGAATTGCGTCAGAGTTGCGACATTGAGGGGTCAGAAACTGAGCCGCTCGAGCTGCTGTTCATTCAACCTGAATAGGGACACACTGGAGTTGGAAATACATTGTTTTCAACGAGGCAGCGCAAATAAGAGACCTTTTAGGCATGCGTGCAACATGAACAACTGTTTTAAAGTATTTTACAGTAACTACTAAAGTCTCTGTAATGTGTGTGCTATTATTGCAAAACGATCTAAAATAGTCAAATGGCGGCTCTTCTACATAGTCTATGTAGAAGAGCCGCCATTTTGCCGACCCTCTGAAAAGAAACTGAGTTGTCAGAACTCTGTCTATATTCACTCTGTTTGGACCGTGGCTAGCATGTGTTAGCGCCGTGGCTAGCTAGCACTGCTAACACTCCTGTAGTCTTTGCTATGAGTCTTTACTAATGCGTGCACACGTGACAACTCTGTTCACTTCGTGGGGTCAGTCAAATGGCGGCTCCTATACACAGACTTCCATTGAAAAGGGGGACAAAGCGAGCTCTCGGTTTCTGACCCTTGAATGTCGCAACTCCTCACAGGACTTTCTCTCTAGTCTGTACTGTATGGCTCTCCTCCCTCGATCCGACGGCGGGGAGAAAGCTGGTATGAAGCGCAGCGCACACAAGAGAATTAATATTACAATTTAACAATAAGCTTTGCTGTTTTAATGTTGTACTACAGGGGTTTTCAACAGGTGGTCCAGGGACCACCAGTGGACCTTGAGAGGGTTCCAGGTGGTGCCCAGGCTAAATGATGGAAAGTTGGTTAACCAGATGTAACTCTTTGCAGAATGTAAACATGAAACCAAATGGACCCTTGCGGGTCCATTTGGTTTCATTTTCACACTCTCTCAAGAGTTAAAATATTCATCATCTGAATTAGCACTATTTAATTAAGAAGACTACACTGTTTTGTTTGCAAAATCCAGCCTGGAATTGTGAACAAAACCGTTTATTTAGTTTTAGGTCTTTGGGGCTAAAATGTCATCAAATGGTGGTCCGTGACTCAAATGCTGAATAAATGGTGGTCCCTGGAATGAAAAAGGTTGAAAACCCCTGTTGTACTAAACAAAACTACTACTGCCAGGCTATGGATGGACCAGAACTACAAGCTCTGTAGATGTCTTGCTGCAATGCACATGTGGGCTTGTGCCTTGTGGATCAAATTTTGATAAATACAGGGACATATTTTTTAATGTACAAATCCTGTGCCATGAACAAAGCTTTGAAAGTGACTTTGGAGGGTCAGCCTGCACTTCACACAGTACCTACCTGTATTCTATTACCGTAATGTAAATGTAGTGTTCTGACAAAAACTCTTTTAAGCTGCTTCAGGGCTAGTACTGACTGTATAGCTTTGAGAGAAGCTGTGGAATGGAATATTTTGCATTTCACATGTAAATGTTCATGTACATATTGTAATGCTTTTTTACTTATCATTAGCCGCCAGGGGTTGACACTAAGGCCTCTGAGGCACTTGCCCACAGGGCAAGTGCAAGTCAGGTTCTACTTGCCCCCAAAATATATTGTAAATTTATACTTGGGTGCTTTAAAACATTTTTCACAGTCGAAGACTATGTTCTGTTCAAGTCACAATCAGCTACAGTAAATATTCAACTTAGTAAATCACTGGTTCCCATAGTGGTCATGGACTCAGGGTTCTGTGACCCCAGCAAAATGAGAGTTTGGAACCAAATGGACTTGGGAGAGAGATGGGAGAGATTGTTAGAAAGCAGGGAAAGACACAGAGGCAGAGCACAATGACCACCTTCAAGACAAATATATATTGTGTTGTGTTATAGCGAACAAAGTTGTACACTTGCCCGATCGGGCAACCAGGTAGCAGTCTTCACTTGCCCGACCATTTTTTTTTACTTGCACCGGGCAAGCGGGCAAGTGTTAGTGTCAAGCCCTGAGCCCCTTCGGGTGGTTAGGTGTTTTAGGTTTGAACAACTTGTCTTAAACCATTGTTTTATGCTTTAACTATTGAAATATAGCAAGCTCACGGCAACGGAATGCTGAGCTTGTAGATCTGCTATTTGGTGGTGGTGGTGGTGGTTGATAGATATTTTTAATAATAATATTATCCATCAATGGGTGATAATAGGAAAAGGACTGAGACCCATATGACCTAAAAATATCAGGAGACCATTTTGGGGTTAAGATTTAACCTTAATGAGGACAATTAGAAAAGATCTCAGAATGGACTGTAATACTTCGATAGCCAAACTGTAACATAGTTAAAAATCACAAAATGTAATCACAGGAAATGTACATCAAAAGTATAACTACTCCAAAGTACTGTAGCTTTAAGAGCATTGAGAAAAACTATTTAGTGTACCCAAATGCAATCAACCTGTGGTAAAACACAATTAGTACTTACTGCACACCACATTAAACATTTTCCCTCAAAAACAAGTGAAGAAAAGATGTCCACACGTCAGCAGCAATTATATTTAAAAATGATTTAATTTTAAAATTGTCAAATAGTGGTGTAGCATGAGCTAGAATGACCCATATGCAGCCAAACACTTCCTGGTTGAGTTGGAGGACTGCAATGCTTCCCGTCGGCAGACTCCCATTCACTTTGCATGTATTGGTTGTGAATTTCTAGGAATAAAGTTCAGTTCTTTAACCCACACTTTTTCATTTGATAATACCATTTCTTAGTTCTTCATAGTTTGTATTATTTGTGGTGTGCTATTGACATGATCACATGAGTTAGAAATGTCTAAAATCTTCAGTTAAAACCGGGAGTTTTTCATGGATTTATCCATGTGTTGCCATATCCACTTTTTATAAGCAAGCCTTTTCAGTAAAGTTGCTTGAAAATAATGGTAGTTACTAGCTGCATGTTTTATTTAAGCCTGTTATCTAATGTTGCTTAAACCTGTGATTCTCCTCAAACATTTTCATAAAGGATCCAGGGACCCCCATGTACACTATCTGTACACACAGACCCCAGATGAAAAACAAATCTCAAGTTCTTGTCTTAAAGAGCCTTAAAGAAAATCTTAGAGTAATATAGTAGCTCATTTGGTTTTCATAGTCCAGGTCCAGGTATTTTCAATAGGTGTTCCATGGACCACTTGTGGTCCTGAAAGGTATTCCATTTTTTCTTCCATAGAACAGCACACTAAAGCTTTGTGCAATGTACAGTAAGCATGGCAACGTTTTCAGTTACTGAAAGTCTGATTGAGGATAAGAAAATCCACAGAAATGGGTGTTAGAATCTCCAGAAAGCTTGCCTGATTTTATCATAATTATCACTGTGGGAATAATAATGCCATATGTCTACACTGTCATTAGGCTACTGTATATCGCATAACCTAAGTTTTAATGGAAGGTTGAATAAAGTAGAACAATAGAACCGTTAGGTAGGCGCACTCTACTCAGAGTCCCAACTTGTATTCTCAATGGATGATGGGTGCAGATTCTTGCAGATCAATGTAGAGAGAAAATATCCACACTCGCATATAGTTCATGAGTTTTCTTTTATTTCATTTCTCTATGAACCTCTGAAATGAAATATAAGAAAACTCATGAACTATATGTGAGCGTGGATATTTTCTCTCTAGGTTGAATAAAGTAACAGAATGGATTTAGGGTAACTGTGGTGGTCCCAATGTTGATTCTAAGTCAGGTTGGTGGTCCCTGGTTCACAATCACTTGAAACCCCATGTCATAGACCATGGTTGCTTATTTCTCCCACACAATCTGGAACAATGCTCTTGCTCCGGTGTTGCCAGATTGTGAGAGAGATAAGCAATCAGTCAATCATGAGCTATACATATACTGTACATTACATATTATGCATTATACTCGAAGACTATACATTGGCAGCTACTTGAGAATAGCAGATCTGAAAGCTCAAAGTGTGCCACTGTGATCTGATAGATTTGATATTTTCCAAAATAATTCTTGTTTTATACAGATGAAAAATAAAAACCTGGCTGGCACAAAAAAAAAATCAGATGGGGATCTGTGTGCACAGATGCATGGAACATGGGGGCCCTTTGACTCATTGTTCATTTGAGCAGAATCACAGATATGGAACAAGCCTTAAAAATCTACCTAGTAAACTGTCATTATTTGCAAGCAAATTTACTGAAAAAGGTTGCTTATAAAAAGCGGACATGGCAACACTTGGAGAAATCCATGAAGTACTCATGATTTTAACTGAAGATTTTAGACATCTCTCACTCATGTGATCATGTCAACAGCACATGACAAATAATACAAACTATGAAGAACTAGGAAATGGTATTATCAAATGAAAAAGTGTGGGTTAAAGAACTGAACTTTATTCCTAGAAATTCACAACCAATACATGCAAAGTGAATGGGAGTCTGCTGACAGGAAGCATTGCAGTCCTCCAACTCAACCAGGAAGTGTTTGGCTGCATAAGGTCAATTGGTATGTATACCAGGGCTTGACACTAACGCTTGCCCGGGGCAAGTAAAAAATTGGTCAGGCAAGTAAAGACTGCTACCTGGTTGCCTGATCGGGCAAGTGTGCGACTTACTGCACTATAACACAACACGAGATACAGTATATGTGTCTGGAATGTGGTCATTGTGCTCTGCCTCTGTGTCTTTCCCTACTTTCTAGCTATCTCTCCTATCTCTCCAGGTCCATTTGGTTTCAAACTATCATTTTGCTGGAGTCACGGACCCCTGAATCTGTGACCACTATGGGAACCACTGATTTACAAGTTGAATATTTACTGTAGCTGTGAATTAAACAAAACAGCCCTTGACTGTGAAAGGAAATGTTTAAAGCACCCAAGTAGAGATTAAACTTAATGTAAAATTTACTGACTTGAGGGCAAGTAGAACCTGACTTGTTCTTGCCCAATGGGCAAGTGCCTCGGAGACCTTAGTGTCAACCCCTGTACATTGGTATGCAATACATTGATCCAATACTTATTATACCCCTGCAGACCCTGTTGTCAACAATACTTGAAGGCCTTGAAGTGCCAGTGTTTGCTGTAATCCTCGCTCATGTGAGTGCTATTACATTGTAAGACAGACTAGTTTGTGGTGTCTATCTACAGGGATATACACTGCATACAGCAGTTGTTGATACTGGTTTTACACCTGCTTATGGAAAGGAAAACATTTGGCCAGGTGGAGTTACCTTTTTTTTGCTTGCCTGACTGGGCAAGTGCTTCTTTGAGAGGGGACTCAACGTCTAGAATTGGTATGATAGTGTTGTCCACAACTGTATAGCTGCTAATTTTCCATTGTTAAAACATTCAATAATTCCAGATATTAGTGCATTAAATATGGCTTGCATTCCCTTTAGTTATGCCGGATACAACCTTAGCTTCAACCTTTTTTGCGGACACTGACATAGACCTGCGCAGTGACTAGTCTTGGGCGGTATTGATTTTTTAATATCGGTATTGATAATGTGTTAATTAGCTCGATATTCGATATTACCGGTATTGACGGCAATCAGAGTTGGAACGCTCCACCAGTCACCTAGTTCTCAGAATTTGTGACATTGAGGGATCAAAAACTGAGCGCTCTGCTGTTAAAGCAGCCTAAATAGGGAAAAACTGGAGTTGGAAATACATTGTTTCCAAAAAGCCTAGCCCAAATAAGGGCTAGTTTAGGCATGCGTGTAACATGAAAATTGTTTGTATAGTTACAATTAAAAGTCTCATTGCTCATATTTTAATAGAATACAGTATAATGTCGGTATTTGACGATATTCGGTATTCGATATTTTTCACAGACCCAACGATATTACTCGGTATTGATTTCCAATATCGCGATAAACGGTAATACCGGTATATTGCCCAAGACTAGCAGTGACATCACCAGCCCTGTTCCACTAGTGGATTCCTCATCCATTTTCCTCATAGACTTTTCGAAAATGGTTAATAAAAACACGTTTGCGCCTCGGCCAAAGCCAACTCGGGTCGTGACAAATCATGACAACAAACACAATATCGTCATATATTATATAATTAGGTAGAAGTAGAAAACGGCATGATACAAGACTTTGTTTCGGTTTTATCTTAGAAATGATTTGATTGTCCCAAAAGTTTGTGTGTGTCATCATGATTCGTCACGACTCGAGTTGGATTTGTCTTTATATAAATTATTTTCGAAAAGTCTGAGAAAAATGAATGGGGAATCCATTTCTGGAACAGGGGTGGTGATGTCACTGCGCAGGTCTATTGGCTCAAATACTTTGAGCTATGCAGTGATTATGTCTGCTGATTCAAGCTAATTTGTCAATGTAATTGCTATTGGACTTTTGCCTAATCCTTTGATTAGCAAGCATGCATGAACTAAATTCAGCGAACATTCCTGAATGTGGCGCTCCTTAACGCCAAGTTCAACTTTATTCCGTTTGTTGCAGCAAATATTAAATCTACTTTGACGTGAGTGTTACTGACTAAAATAGGCTCTGAATCTGTACGGGATTGTAATATATGCAATACATTAATCCAATACTTATTATACCCGTGCAGACCCTGTTGTCTACAATACTTGAAGGCAGTTTGGACTTGGTGCCAGTGTTTGCTGCAATCCCCGCTGATGTGAGTGCTATTACATTGAAAGACAGACTAGTTTGTGGTGTCTATCTACAGGGATATACACTGCATACAGCAGTTGTTGACACAGGTTTTACACCTGCTTATAGAAAGGAAAACATTTGGCCAGGTGGAGTTACCTTTTTTTGCCCGACTGGGCAAGTGCTTCTTTGAGAGGGGACGCAATGTCTATAAACACAACACAAGATATTTGTCTAACATCTGAACGTGGCCAAACCGCTCTGTCTTCTATGTAGAATGCAAATCTGAGCACTGCTGACCTGATGTGCTATTTTCACTGATGCTACACTTTTAAAAAATCGCCACTAAAACTACGACTGTTCGTCGACTACCATTTTTTCACTGGCGGAAACTAAATAAAATATCCCTTGATAATGAAAACTAAGACTAAATATACTGACCATTTTTTTTAACGAATAAGGCTAATATGTAAGGGACTAGTGGACGAGATCCAGTATAAATAAAAAAAGTCATTTAACACTTGATTTCATGCTGAAAATAGGAGCTCTACAAGCTCACAACGCATTGCAGTGTGGTGCTTTGTGAGCTCGTAGATCGGCTATTTTCAGCAAGTGTAAAATCAGTCATGATGGCATCAAGGCCAACCAAAATACATGTCAGTTGACTAAATCAATAGTATATTTAGTCAACTATAATCTCATGACATTTAGTCGACTTAAAATAGGAACATATTCCAGGTGACTAAAATGTGACTGTCTGAAAACTATTTAGAAAACTATGATGAAAACTGAAATTGGCCGCCTCTATCAGCATTATTTTCCTTTTTCCCAAGACTTTATTAATTTCACTTGTTTACCCAGTATCTGTATCTCTCCTGATTAGTTGCAAATGGTGTTTTCAGAACATGGCGCTTCTCTCTCTTTTCTCTCTGAGCTTAGGCTGTTAAATACTCTTATTTTATTATTAGCTGACTGAAGCTGTTTACATTTGTTTTAGTGTTCCAACCAATGGAAAAGGGCTGTTCTGCTGATGGGCCTCTGAAGGATGCTGCGGATGCTACGTCCAAGTTTTGCAAGAAAGTCCAGGTATATTTGATTACCACGTTACTCTAATGACTTTATTCATGTCATTGCTATTATTTGCGCATATCCTGTGTTTCTTTGTGTCCTAAACAACCCCCACCCCCTGCCAACCATTTTCCTCAAAAGATTTTTAATCTCGCAAGAACTGAAAATAAGCAGATATAACTGCTCACAATGTGTTGCAGTGTGAAGTGTTGTGAGCTTGTAGATCAGCTATTTTTACAATTTGCGTCCCAGGGATGCAGTAAATTTCACTTTTGTATTCTAAGCTAAAAGGTTTGGGAAACATTAGTGTTTGCCTTGCTTAAATGAATCGTCCACCTCCAAATGACCTATTCTCTCGAGTACTCTTTTAGCTTAAAATCAAAGTTTTGTTATTGTTTGGTTAGGTCACAGACGGCGAGATGAAGATGGTGAAAGGAATGGCGGTGGGGATCCTTCAAGTAGCTGATGGGGATGATGTGACAGCCTTTGCAGTGGTAATCGAAGAAAAACTCATCCTTCCGAACATCAACGACTTTCCAACAGCTGTGGCGCTACTGATGGGTCTGCTGTATACCCTGAACGAAGTACAAAGGATCAAAGTACACGTTCGAAGTCATCCAATAGGTTCTAATGGACATTGGCGGAGGGCAATGTTCTGCGTTGGTTCATGGCCTGCGCCACAAACTTTTGAGGAAAAAAATGTAAGTCTTTTACCCATCGAACAGTATATGGAATGTGGACAAAGCAGAAATGGACTGCCTCTAGACTGCCCACAGCTGTAAAGACTGCCCACAGCTGTAAAGACTGCAGGAGGTTTGCCCTCAACCACATCCCTTCGGGGCCTCTCATCACCTCTTGTTTGGTTAACCAAAAAAATCTTGAGGGCATACAAATGAAACCAAATGGACCCTTGCGGAACCATTTGGTTTCATGTTTACACGACTTCAAAAAAGGGGGAGGTGGGTCGCACGACAGGTTGCAGGAGAGTTGTAGTTTATTAATTTCTGCTTACATTTCTTTGTACTTTGCAGTAGATGAACAACACGACAGTTTCGGCCGTGAAGGCCTTCTTCAGGCCGTGCCAGCCTAAAGAAGGCCTTCACCTGAAGAAGGCCGGCACGGCCAAAACTGTCGTGTTCATCTACTGCAAAGTACAAAGAAATGTAAGTAGAAATTAATAAACTACAACTCTCCTGCAACCTGTTGTGCAACCCACCTCCCCCTTTTTTGATGTGATTCATTTGTTTGGATAACGCACCAGCCAACGTTGTGACGCGGTGGTAATAGAAGAATATGTTTACATGACTTAAAATATTCATCTCAACCAGCACCACCTAAGAAGTCTACACAATAGGAAAATGTAGAAGAATGGTGATTTTTTTTTTATTGTATAATGATCAGGGCTTGACACTAACACTTGCCTGCTTGCCCGGGGCAAGTAAAAAAAATGGTGGGGCAAGTGAAGACTGCTACCTGGTTGCCCGATCGGGCAAGTGTGCAACTTAGTGCACTATAACACAACACAAGATGAATTTGTCTTAAAGGCAGCCATTGCACTCTACCTCTGTGTCTTGTGTCAAAATGACCATTAATCTTCTACAGTGTAGACCTGGGCTAATTAAGATGATGATGAAATTTAACTCTTGAGAACGTAAAAATGAAACCAAATGGACCCGCAAGGGTCCATTTGGTTTCATTTTTACGTCTGGTTTCATTTTTTACATCTGGTTAACCAACTTAACTGGGGACCACCTGGAACCTGGGGGGCAAGTGACCATGACCTGAGGGCAAGTAGAACCTGACTTGCACTTGCCCGATGGGCAAGTGCCTCGGAGACCTTAGTGTCAACCCCTGTATAATGTATGTTTGACCGCTTTGTTTAGCTAAGTTGTTTGCTGATAAATTGGTTAAAGAAATGTAACTCTTGAGAGCATAAAAATGGAACCAAATGGACCCGCAAGGGTCCATTTGGTTCCATTTTTATGTTTACAAATATTCATCTGGATTAGCACCACTTAGTTACGCAGTCTACACAAGAATGCATCATTTTGATTTTATTTGTTGACCATTTTTTCTGCAAAAATAAAGTGTATCAACTAGAGCTATCAAGTGGTTAAATTGTATCAACTAGGACATCGAGTTGTATCAACTAGGACATCGAGTTGTATCAACTAGGACATCGAGTTGTATCAACTAGGACAGCGAGTTGTATCAACTAGGACATCGAGTTGTATCAACTAGGACATCGAGTTGTATCAACTAGGACATCGAGTTGTATCAACTAGGACAGCGAGTTGTATCAACTAGGACAGCGAGTTGTATCAACTAGGACAGCGAGTTGTATCAACTAGGACATCGAGTTGTATCAACTAGGACAGCGAGTTGTATCAACTAGGACAGCGAGTTGTATCAACTAGGACAGCGAGTTGTATCAACTAATTCTAACAAGCAGTGAAGTCAGATCAGCTAAAGGAGTCAAGTTCTATCAACTAGCATGTATTTGAGTTGTCTCAACGCAGAATTCTAAGGCAGCATGGTAACTCAAAATTATGAGTTGAAACAACAAGGTTAGCGAGTTATATCAACAAATTCTAACAAGTAGTGAAGTCATATCAACTAAAGGTGTATTTGAGTTAATTTAATTATCTTTGTTGTCTTAACGCAGAATTCTAAGGCAGCATGGTAACTTAAAATTATGAGTTGAAACAACATATAAGGTTTTACAGTGTACTAATACTCTGTTAACGATATTTCACAGGCACAATTCATATTATGGGGTATGTCAATATCAGTTTGACAGAGGTTTGGTGTATGTACGCAACATCCTTGCTTTTCTATATACTGTACAGTATGTGTGTTTAGGACATGGGTTGCCCCCATGACAGTGTGCGTGCACGCAACATTTCAATGCTGAATAATTATTGAAACCATATTCTGCCACACTTTCAATTCCATTTCTGCAATCTCCTATGAAAAAGCATTGGTCACACTCTGCGTCACAGCGGGACACACACACACACACACACACACACACACACACACACACACACACACACACACACACACACACACACACACACACACACACACACACACACACACTCCATGACAACCTGCCTATACCGCTTACTCACTATGCTGATCTCTAGTCTCATTTCACGCCAACACATTTTTTTTTATTATTATTATTTCTTTTATATTTTTGCTGCTTGCCCTCTATATGGTTTTCAACCTTTTTGTCACCAGGGCCCACCATTTGGTTTCATGTTTACAAATTATGGGTTGTGACGAATTATGACAACAAACACAAAATTTTGTACGATCAAACAATTAGTAAAATGAAATGACGACAGGATACACTTTTTCTTTCGTTTTACTTTTTACAAATTAATTGATTGGCCCAAAACATGGTGTCTGTTGACATGATTTGTCACAACCCAAGTTGGCTTTGTCCTTGGCATATTTGTCCTCATATAAATCATTTTTCAAAAGTCTATGAGGAAAATTAATGGGGAATTCACTTATTGAAACAGCCAGGGGGCGGGGCTGCGGTGCTCTATATACAAGACTATTGAGATTCGATGATTGATGCTCCGAACATAATTCTAGTTCTACCACTCTAGTCTAAAAACAATAACCTTGAGATAATCTCCAGGGCCTTGTTCATGAACCCAACATGGTTTCATGGAAGATATGCTACAGTAGCTTCTGTGGATTCCAAAGGACTGAAATCAGTAGTGGTGAGTGTGACTGATAAATGTAATCCGCTGTGTCCACCAGCCATCTCTTTAAATCTCTCCCCCGCACGACTTGACATCTTCTTTGCTGAACAGCAGCTCACACAAAGACGACAGGGGCGGATCTAGGCATGGGCATTGGGGGGGGGGGTAATGCCCCCCTAAATGCCCTGACTTCCCCACCAAACGCGATGGCATGCAAAACAACCCAAAATTCAAAGACATTTCAAATTAAAGCGCTTATATTTAAAATGATTTGAAACACTACTACTGCTACTAACTAACTACAGTTATGGCACCATTAAACCAATAGCATTTCATCATTGAAAACAGAAAACTCTCTGAGTCAGACCTTTAGCTTTATGCATGCTGTATGTCTGTTGCAACTTCAACAACAACTGATGTTATTATTGTTGCTTTACTTGCCTAATAAAAGTCCTGTAACTGAAAATGCAATGGAAGTCGCCCCCATACCATTTCTCCTGCCCCCGCCCCCAATTAGGAAATGCTGCATCCGCCCCTGAAAGAGGAAGCGCCACAGTGTGGTGTTTGGAAATACTTTGCGTTTGAGTTAAGGACGACACAGGATCAAAGCTCTCATGTCTCACGCACTGAGCGTGTGACACACTCTTCAGAGTGTATTCACACGCACACACGCCACACATGCGTCTTCACACGCACGTCAAAATAACTCGCCAAATAGTGCAGCGGTTAAGCAAACCAATTGTGCACTTTATGACTAAAGCATGAAACTTTCCACAGTGTTTCTACACACCATGAAGTTTGTTTTGAGATGTGGAAACACTTCTGAGCATGAATGTTTCTATATGCCAGAGGCTGTACAAATACCGGGTTGTCAAAAACATGTATTTTTTACTTTTCTGCAGACACATTGATAAGATATCAACAACAAGAGTTCTGGAACCCACTAATTATCATCAAATTTCTTCAATGGGTTATATCACCAGTATAAGATGTGTCATTTGTGTTTCAGGGTCCATTAGGTCACACAAACTTACCTCACATGACCAAAGACAAAAAACGGATTTTCAACAATTTGTGTTAAATTGGATTGAGCATTTCACATCTCTTCTAGACATTTCCTAGTTATAGTAAAGTGTCTCCTAGTTGCAATAAAGAGTGTCTATAATGCAATGACACTGTTAGTGAGGCCTAACAGTCTCCTGAGTAGGGATGACACGGTATGAGATTTTGGAAACCTATACCTCAGTGTTTCATGATTTTTGAAAATGAATAAATACATACTAATATAGTATGTATTTATTAATTTTTAAATACCATAGGTATGTGCTATAACCTACAGCAGAACTGCACTGTGCATGTTCAGAACGGCATGCCCGGAACTGTTAACACTGTCAGACTGACATCTGGAGACCTTGAGTCACCGAGAGTCATTGACTTCAGAATTGCTTTCTGACATGTGCCAGTCTCCATTAAATGGAGGTTTTGTTCTAAGGAATCACAACAGCAATACAATATAGAAAAAACATAATTGACAGGTGCTCTTCATACAAGACACCCTGGGGAACCCTGTATCACCCAGCATCGGGGCATTACTGCACGTAGAAGATAGCAGTACAGAGGATGAGATTAGCTGGACACTGACACCGATACCAAGAACAACCAACCAAAGGTACTGTGTTCCAGGACTCTTCTTATTGATATACTGTCTGTATGCCTGCAAAAAGTGAAAAATCCATGTTTTTGACCACCTTACATTTGTACAGCCTCTAACACATGAAAGCACTTCAACTGAGAAGTGTTTCCACACCTGAAAATAAACTTCATGGTGTATAGAAACACTATAGAAAGTTTCATGCTTTAGTCATAAAATGCACAATACCTTCCATTTAATGAGCTTAACCGCTGCACTAAAAGTCATTTTTTGCCCCTGGCAGCTTTCTAGAGTTTGCTAAGGGTGTAGGTAGACCCCTGCAGGCCCTGGCGTGCAAGACACGTTTAAAATCTAAGTTGAATGCATTAACCTAGAGGTGTTGTGCGCCCTTTCATAACAATGGTGACAACTCTTTAAAATATAAATAAACCCATCCACCCCAACATCGCAATCATAAACTGTTCAAAATAATATCCCCAGTATATTTACACCCACAGTACATTATTAAACATTCACAAACACACTTTAAAACCATAAACAGTAATAATTTATAGAATTTACACCCATTCAAAATGTGTGCATTTAGTTTATTAAAAAAGAAAGAATTCACTTCTTTGTCCATGTGTTCATATATCTGTATGTCGTGCAGTATTTCACTGGAAATATAATAATTAATGAAGAAATGTCAGTGCCAGCACCCATCTTTTGCATGGGCCTTTGGGTTTCTCAAGCTAACTTGGTTGTTTTGAAAGGCAATATATAAAATTATTATTATTATTATTATTATTATTACCCCTAACACACACAAAATAGTCAACATATTTTCGTTTTCTTTACTAGATGGAACAAATGTCTTAACTAGGCCTATTAGTGCTACTCTGTTATTGTTGTTGTGATAACCAGCCGATGGGCCGGTTCGGTGGTGCCCCCCCGGCCCCCCCGGCGCCCCCGACCCATCCAATCTCACACTCCCAACAAACTTCAAAAGTTGAGAGCCCTGCAGGATTTACCAGTATGCCTAACAGAAGAGCAGCTCCGCTGCCAACATGTGTACACAAGATTAGCTAACATTTGCTAATCTCCGTGCAATGATGATATAACTGTCTGAACAACCTGGCAGGGCAGCCCAGTCTTTTGTGAGCAGCTCCTCCGCTCCATTACGCAGCAGTGTGTCCCTACACAACATGTCCCTGTGTCTGTCTGAGCATGGAAAGCTGCAAAACGGTAACCCCGTTATTTCGCTACCTTTTAGGACGTGGGAAGCTGTCGAACGGGCGGGTTGCAGGTTGCTCCCACAGGCCTGTCATGACATGTGCACGAAATGAGCAGGGACGTTTTTGCCATTAGGCAGAACCAGAACTAGGCAGTTGTCTGGGGCACCATGGGATGGAATCCCAGGCTAATAAGCTTCGAGGATGAATACATTATACTTGTCCTCTATAACTAGAAGTGAACGTTTAAACACATATATATGTTCCTTAGTTTAAAAATAGTTCATACAATCAAAGCAGTGTATGTACGTCGATGTTGTACGTTGAAATGCTGTGTATTATGGAACCAATGAAATTCATTGACCGCCCCTTACCACTGAAATTCATTGAAACCTAAAAGGACCCATAAAGGTCCATGTGGAAAATCTTGCCTGGGGCTCCAAATTGCTTAGAAACGCCACTGGAAATGAGCACATGCACAACAAGGGGGCACGGTGGCACAGTGGTTAGTGCTGTCGCCTCACAGCTAGAAGGTCCTGGGTTCGATTCCCGCTAGGGGCGCTGCTGTGGGTGCTGGCGGCGTGTCTGCTCCTCCGCGTCATCAGTGCCCATACCCAAGGCAGGGTTGGCGAAAGGGCCTTTCTGTGTGGAGTTTGCATGTTCTCCCCGTGTCCCCTAGGGTAGATACCCTCACAAAAACATGCAGTGATCCTGGACTCTAAACTGCCTCCCCCTGGCCAGCCGGGGCGCCTGATGGAGGGGACAGGAACTGGTTGGAATAACGTGTTCCTTCCACGCGCTACGTCCAACCAGGGAAACTCCCCCCTGTCAGGTGAAAAGAAGGCAGCTTGGACTCCTCATGCATTGAAGGAAGCATGAGGCCAGTCCGCTGCCTCCCCAGGTTGGTGGAGGGTGTGTAGAGCCCAGGATCACATTAAGAATTGGCACTGGGTGAAAAAATGGGTTACAAAATCGTGGGATAAAAAATTATATATATAAAAAAAAAGGAAATGAGCACATGCACAACAATGATGCAAAGAGGGAAAAAAACACGACTTCTTTGCACGTCCAAATTAAACACACGCCTCTCTTTGAAATTGAACGACGAGGCATGTCGGTCGCTCCTCTTCTGAAAGGACCTCATGAGATAAAATCTCATAATGAATGAGCTTGTACGGCCACTGCAGCTCCATTCATTAACGCTCCTCAATTCGTCTGCTGTCACACAATGTACTTGCAGTTTAATCATCTGTATCCAATGTTGAAATTCGGGGGGGAACACGTTTAAAATCCATTCACATAAAAAAATCCATCATTTTACAAGATATCCTTGAAACAACACTTCCTAAGGTGTATTCACGAGTAAAGTGGTGGTGCGTAATTATAAGTAATGAAGGTGCTCAAGTTGACAAGCTACAGCAAAGCTCTGCCGCATGTAGCAGCCAAGTCCACTAACCAGGGGCGTTTTTTGCCATTAGGCAGACTAGGCAGTTGTTTGGGGCGCCATGAGGGGAGGTGGGGGGCACCGGGGCGACCACCAGACATGCTTTAAAAGGATCACAGGCTAATAAGCCTCATATGGATGAATACATTATACTTGTCCTCTATAACTAGAAAAACGTGTATAATGTTCTTTAGTTTAAAAATAGCTCCGAATTTTATCCCTTGGGGAGGTGCCATTTTACTGTGCCTGTTATAGGTATGACATTACAGGAGATTATCCCTGGAGCCCCCCTTACCAAATGGACCCGTAAGGGTCCATTTGGTAAGGGGGGCTCCAGGGAAAATCTTGCCTGGGTCTCCAAATTTCTTAGAAACGCCACTGCCACTAACTATCTGTTGATATTCATGAATAGTCCCCCTATGCTCGAGCACAGTGGGTACAGCCGGCTAGGCCATGTAAAACATGATCTTTGGACAAAAGCCCTTCAAAATTGCCACTGTGTCCGTAATAAAATTAACAAGTTTTGATTGCTACAGTACACTAGGCGCTATGTCCATTTCCAGGCGTTTTTGCTCCATAAAACCTTGGCACCGCGAGTCACAAATTTTACTCCTGTGACGGGCGGTCAAGGATGCATGAGCACACGGATAAATGTTCCCAATTGAGCTTCATGAGTCATGTCATTGCTTATAGAGACGGCAATAAATTTCCCTTTGTCTTTTTTTTAAGCTAGTTGACTGTAAAAGGAAAATCTCCTGCATGGTCCCTGATTCGCTCTGCCTGCCTCAGTGCCTCCAGCGCATGCATGCAGCGCTGGCTCACAGGGCTGAGAGCACGTACTGTATAGCAAGTGGGGGGTCCTCCTCGCACTGGGTGTTTACACACAGCCGGTGGTCTCGTGCTCAGTGTTGCCAACTGCCAAAAATCCAAAATGCACTATATAGTCCAGACAAAATATCGTTTCAAGTGGAATTAATTGTAACATGGGATTTTTCTTCACAGATCATTTATTTGAGGTCACCTGAACAACATACTAAAAATCCCAGTTGTGGAAATATGTTTAATTCAAAATGGCCACCAATGAATAAAGAAATATCATATTGTTGCTCTCCATGGGAATATTTGATTTATATTAAGGTCTTAAGTGTACTCTTTTGTCATTGTTTTTATTATTATTTATTATGTTTTTGCTCTCAAAGAGTTACATCTGGTTAACCGACTGTCCATCCTTTAGCCTGGGGACCACTGTTTGAAAACCACTGTCATAGGAGGAAAAATGGTGAAAAATGAGGGTTTTTTTCTCTGGCGCCTGTCAATCAATTTCGCCCCAACTCACCAGCAAAAAAGCACTAGATTTTCTGCCAGGAGTTTTTCACTAATTTTGGCCCTCGGGTGGTCTAAAAAAAAAAAAAATAGCCAAGTATAGCGACAAATGCGCCAAGTTGGCAACACTGGGTCTCGTGCTGCCTCCATTGTTGTTCTCCAGACTCACTCAAAGACAGCTTTGGCAAAACGCTTTAGCACCAATTGGGGGAGAGCTATAGGCTGGCAGACAGAGATAGATAACACGTTGATGGAAACATTTTAATTACATTTTTCTTCTTGTTATTATTATTTTTTTACTTTTAATCGCACCTGACTCGCAGCTGATGCTTCTAAAAATCTTTTCCTTTTTGGGATTTATAAACCATATAATCCCCTTTCAAAACAACAAAATCCAACAAAATATCTTTCCTCGTACAACCCACCTCTATGTCACAAGTTAACACATTGTGAGCTTGTAGCATTTCTATTCTTGGTGAATCCTCTTTCCAGAATATACCGTATGAATGCTACGGTTTGCTAAGAACTGACTATGGAAATACATTTTCTTTTTACAATGTAAAGTGATATGCATCCGACCTCTGTTCAGAGGGGTTAAAGGGGAATTCCACCCATTTTCAACATTTTCCTGAGAATGTACAAATGTGAACCAAATGGACCCTAGCGGGACCATTTGGTTCCATTTGTACACTCTCAGGAAAAAAGGTCCTAAAAGAAAAATATAACTTGATGACGTCATCAAGTTGTTTCACCATGTTAATGATGACTTCAGACCTCCATTTCTAGGAAACACAGAATGGGGGAAACTTTTATCATTTTCAAACAACATTTCTAGGCCTCAAGGTATATTAATGACATAGTAAAATGTTGAAAATGGGTGGAATAACCATATTATTTGATCCAGACACTAGTGGCAACCCACATGCGTGCGGACATGTAGCATTGTTCCAGCTCTTGTGTCCGATTGTGTCAGTGTGCGTTGCACGTATCGTATCGTACGTACGCTTACAAATGTCTTCATTCCAAACCTATGTGCCCTCGCACAACCGTAAGCCATCGCTCCACACATCTGTCATGCACTGTTGGACTGTGCATTTACATATAAATATCATACATATAAATATCAGTGAAACATCATCCGTGGGAGCAAACAGAAGGACCTCTGTTATTACACGGCACACAGTGAAAACCGCGAGTGTTCGTTTAACTCTCGAGTGTGTTCAGCACTACAACGTGTTGTACGTTATGCTTTAGCTATTGAAAAATAGCAGATCTACAAGCTCATAGCGCGCCACCGAGTGGCGCGCTACGAGCTTTGTAGGTCTGCTATTTTTTGAAAAATTGTGAAAATGTGGCACAAATCTTTGAATCTATTATTTCAGATGCGAACATTGTTAACTCAAAACGTCGCTTCTGGGAGATCCCTAGAACATGTTTTCAGATGGGGGTCCACAGCAAAATATAGATAATTCTGATGGTCCTTGACATGAAATATGTTGAGCATCACTGACACATAACAACTAGGATCTAGTGTCAGAAACTATAGAATCTCCAATGGGGATGAATCACACGCGGACTGTACATTATACGTACAGAGTAGAAGGACATGAATTTAAAAAGAGAAAACATGGTATGAATATGCATTTAAAAAGAAGCACATGTATTATTTAAATTAACTTAAAGATGTATTTGAAATTGAATATGACTCTAAACTGAATATGACTATGACTAATCTTGCACCAGAAACTAGAATCTAGCCTCAGAAACTATTGAATCTTGTGCTGGAAACTAGAATATAGCGTCAGAAACTAGAATCTAGCGCCAGAAACTAGTATCTAGCATCAGAAACTACTAGAATCTAGTGTCAAAAACTAGAATCTAGTGCCTGAAACTAGAATCTAGCGTCAGAAACTACAAAATTTTGTGCTGGAAACTAAAATCTAGCATCAAAAACTAGAAACTAGACAGGACAAAATGATTTAACTCTCGAGTGTGTACACACTTGAATACCAAACAGGGCTGCATGGGTCCATATGTACACAGACCACACAAGCTTGAGTTACAAATGTATAAATCGATACTGAGGTTTTTTACTGTGTACACTTCTGTAAGCTGCCAATCATAGACAAGGCGCTCCCGCCTCACTCCCTTTGCAAGTGACAGCCAAGCATAACATTTGATTTATTTACTCCTAAGTACAGACATTAAGGGTGGACGAGATCTGCATTATTCTGACTGATATTATTATACTTTTTTTTCTCTACAATTTTCATGGAAGATTGAAACAATGTACCACCTCCAATGTTGGAGGTAGTAGGTAGTTCCAGGGATGCATCATATTATGCTATTTTATGATATTTACTTGCAAAATCTGCAAAATTATTAAATCACATCATTAGCCAATAGGTCATTTTATTATTTTATAATGTTATGTCACATTGTGTGGGTTGTTTTTATTGTATAAAAGGGTATGTTGTATCAAGTGCTTTTCAGAAATTGATGTTAAATTACCTAATTTGGGAAAAGGTTTAGTGCATGGGTTTTCAACATTATTCATACCAGGGCACACTATTCATTCAGCATTTGAGCCACAGACCAACATTTCAGGACATTTTAGCCCCACAGACCCCAAAACTAAAGGTTTCTTTTGCGTTCGTCCACAATTCCAGGCTGGATTTCGGAAATCAAAAAAGGCAAACATAGATGAAAATGACCATTAATCTTCTACATTCTCTAGTTGTGTAGACTTGGGCTAATTCACATGATGAATATTTTAACTCGTGAGAGTGTAAACATGAAACCAAAGGGACCCACAAGGGTCCCTTTGGTTTCCATTTGTGTGGGGTGGGTTTTACGATGGAAACACCCAACAGAATGGTCCCTGTTGGGTTGGCAGTCTCTGGCTCAAAATCTGTTATAAAACACTGACCTACAGTATCAAAACCACCCTAGCATAAACCCTATGGTATATATCATACTCTCAGAATATAATAGTCCCCCTCCTGTCTTCACTCTTTGCTTTTATTTGCCATGGACCACAAAGCCAAACAGCAATGTGTCAGGATGTGTTGGTTCACAGCTCCCCTTCATAGAGGACATTGACATCAAGCGCTGCCTAACAGAGTGTATTATTATCACAGACCTCTTGCATTATCCAACTGCATATGACATGTACTCTCACTGCTGCCTCCAGGCTAGTCAATAATATCACCGCATTGTGCCCAGAGCCGCACGTTTTAATGACAGTTCCTTTCCCAGGCCATATCCATATGCTAAACATACCACTGACTTTTGGCACCTCTGTTCCGCAACAATTGCTTTACTTACACCAGCAAAAAGCAAGTGTGTGTTTGTGCATGTGTGTGTGTGTGTGTGTGTGTGTGTGTGTGTGTGTGTGTGTGTGTGTGTGTGTGTGTGTGTGTGTGTGTGTGTGTGTGTGTGTGTGTGTGTGTGTGTGTGTGTGTGCGTGTGTGCGTGTGTGCGTGTGTGTGTCTGCCCGTCTGTATGTTTTCTGGGTCGGACTTGCATCACTCTTGCATATTTCAGTGTGCTGTGTTTGCGTTCACACTGTGCGCTGTCAACCACAGCAGGGAATATTACCAATGTGTGTGTAAAGTACACAGTGAAATATACGGTGTTAAATATACTTTGAGTCATTGTTAGGATCGACTTGGGAAGTGAAGTGAGGTAACGTGTCTGCATTGTGAGGTCAGGGACACACGCCTAACGCAGTGGTTTTCAACCTTTTTGATACCAGGGCCCACCGTGTATTCAGCGATTGAGCGACAGACCACCATTTGATGACGTTTTATCCCCACAGACCCCCAAAAACTAAAGATTTCTTTTGTTTTTGTCCACAATACAAGGCTGGATTTGGGGAACAAAACAGGCAAAGATACAGATCAAAATGACCATTAATCTTCCACATTCTCTAGTTGTGAAGTCTTGGGATAATTCAGATGTTAAATATTTTATCTTGAAAACATGAAACCAAATGGACCCTTGCGGGTCCATTTGGTTTCATTTTTACGCTCTCAAGAGTTAGCAACTTTTCATCTGGTTAACCATAAGCTGGGGGACCACCTGGAACCCTCTCAAGGACCACTGGTTGAAAACCACTGACCTGGCGTGTTGACACGTTGGTCTGTGTGAAGCATTTACCCGTGAGTGATAAATGCCACAGCACTAGTACAATTCCACATCTAACCGGCTTTCTATACGTGTTAGACGCGTATAGTAGTGTATGTACAGTATTCCAGAATTAACTTTTTTTATGCTGATATATAAATATTCCAAGTTTTTCAGAAACCTTAGGTCAGGCCTAAATGCGTTAAAGTAAGATCTGATTGCAAAAGGGGGGTGAAGTGTCCCCTTCAAAGGGTTACAAAGAAACCGACTGTACTTCTCCCACCGCTGTTCATAAGGCGTGAGGTTCAAGTCCTCAGACACCATGTGGTGCACTGGAGGCTGCATGGAGCCTAGAGGGGACTGCTGTATGAGAGGATGGGGCTCCACCAGACATCTGTGGGATTATTAACACACACACACACACACACACACACACACACACACACACACACACACACACACACACACACACACACACACACACACACACACACACACACACACACACGTCATTACTGACATAATGTATGATGGCCCCTCGACAGGGGGACCCCGAGGGGCCACTGTGTGTGTGTGTGTGTGTGTGTGTGTGTGTGTGTGTGTGTGTGTGTGTGTGTGTGTGTGTGTGTGTGTGTGTGTGTGTGTGTGTGTGTGTGTGTGAATTGATGAGGATCAAACTGTTTCACCCTAGGCACTGTTCTCTGCATGGGGGGAGGAGGAAGACGAAGATGACAGCCATACAATGAATGAAGAAGACAATGCGAATGGAGGGGGGTGTACTGTACATCCAAGGGTCTACTCTACAACTACAGTACATTCTCAGGGTGAATGGCACTGTAAAATACATGTTGCAAAGGTTCTCTTATGTCAGGGGTTTTCAACCTTTTTCAAACCAGGGCCCACTATTTAGCTGGGCCCCTGATTTTAGCTGTGCAGGGACCACCATTTGATGTTGAGTCGTCTCTCGGACACAAAACTAAGGATTTTCAAGTTTGTGCCCACAATTTAGGAGAGATAACTGGCAAAATGTTGGTAAATTAACAATTCTTCTACATTTTCTAATGGTGTGTAGATTCTTAAAAAAATAAGTAACTCAGATGTTTAAATATAATTTAACTCTTGTGAGCGTAAAATGAAACCAGATCTACTGTATAAGGGCATCATTTAGCTGGGGATCTCCTCGAATTCTCTCAGGGACCACTGTTTGAAAATCACTGTGTTTAGTTATGTTATTTGCAATTTCATGTCAATGCCACAGATGCAGAGCCTATGCAGGCGACGTCTTTTGTGCCGATACTGGACAACCGACTATCTGACGACTTGACACAGGGGCGCTGCACTCCCTGTGGTGGTGGTGTGGGACATGAGTGTCGAATTTGAAATGGGATGGGTGGAGTATTTAATTATGTCAATTACAAACCTCACAGATACTTGCATTTATAGATAGATGTATATTTGTGTTCATGCAATGTTTGCTTTTGTATTTTAGCACCTCAACACTTTGATTCATTGATGTCAATCACTGTGACCCATTTCAAAATGTGCTTCAGTTAACTCCCTTCAGTTAACTGAAAAATAATGTGAAGATTGTTTCACAATGTTGTTTCAGAATATCAGAC
Source organism: Benthosema pterotum (assembly GCA_039105355.1). Taxonomy (NCBI): domain Eukaryota; kingdom Metazoa; phylum Chordata; class Actinopteri; order Myctophiformes; family Myctophidae; genus Benthosema; species Benthosema pterotum. The sequence goes on from CM076978.1 coordinate 6,210,857, forward strand.
CTACAAGCTCATAGCGTGCCACGGAGTGGCACGCTATGAGCTTGTAGGTCTGATATTTTTTAATAACTAAAATAATGCCAATGATGCTATAAGATGCTATAAGTACGCTAAGTAATGCTCATGCTAAGTATACACCAAAAGGTGTTCCTGCCAAAATAGTTGAATAGACACTAGTAACAACACATCTCCCCCAATAACAACAACATACATACTGTATGGCATATGCATCCTATGTTTGGGATTCAGACATTTTTTTTTGCTCAGGAACACACACAGAAAGAGAAATGACAGAATATGTCATTGTCATCTGCGTGTCATCTCCTTTCTAGCGTTGTGCCGTCAACCATATGACGGCCCTTCAGATGTAGCGGGGCCTGTCAGGGAGGGGCCAACGGACAGAGAGACAGAGACAGACAGATATACTTTAAGAGGGAAGGAAGATGAGACAGACAGGAGAATATAACTTTCTATCAGACACAGACATGCTGACTATCGGCTCAAAAAAACAAGCGAGACGCTGACAAAGGACAGACAGAAAAAGAGAGAGAAAGAGAGACTGATTTTCCACACCGTATCCTCACTTGAACCGGAAGTTGTTCAACTCAAGTCTGCCATTTTTCACGGTCATTTCAGGTCTGCTTGTCTTCCTTCGCTGCAAAGTTGAGGAGTGGTGATTTAGGAGTCTTCTCTGAGGAGCTGTACACAAGCGTGGAGAGGAGGAAACGCCAGCGTTTGTTTACATGCAGGAAGACTTTTTTTCAAGCCGAACAGAAGCATCACGATGCTGCTGCTGCTGCCGGCGCTGTCACATTTTTTGTGCGCATGTACGCGCATAAAAAAACTGCCACATTGGTGTGGCGGCGGGGGATGTCAGAATGAAACCTTTGCGGGGCAAATTAAACTGTGGCATAACTGGGGTGTAATGTTTCGTGGCAATAAATAAATAAGCAGGGTTTTTAATGGGGGGTTCTCAAATTAGGTGCCGTGTGATGCAATTTGCAAGTCAGGGAGCGTACTGCGAAAATACTTACCGTACAAGATTTTTGAAAGCATCATAAGGAGGAAGGTTTTAAATATTTAGGTACCTCAATGACATAAATGTAAGGTGAGGTGCTATAAAGTAACATGGATGAAAACGTTGTTTACACAACGGCAAACTGAACCAGAAACCAGAGAGAGAAACAGAGAGAGAGAGAGAGAGAGAGAGAGAGTTATAAGAGCGAGTAAATTGAGGATGGAGAATTGATGGAAGGGACATACAGTCGAAGAAGACAAAAAGTTGACCTGGTTTCATTAGTTTTATCTTCTGCTAACAGAACTTAAGATTTAGCTAGCTATTTTTAAGCCCGTTGAATTGTTGTTGTTGTTGTTGAAATGTGCTCTACAAAAATAAACTTCCCTTACAGAGCTAGTACTGACTGCATCTTGAAGTATGCCACAGTTTCCTTCTTTGTTTTGTTTGTTTTCTCACATTCTTTTGTTTGTCACAGTTGCGATACTGTGTGATATGCTGTCTCGGATATTTCTATTTTGATCATGCACCGGGTGTACATTTTTACATTGTGCATTGTTAATTGGCCTTATTTTCTTCTTTCTTCTCCATTTGTACAGCAAATTTTCAAAACGGCAAAAATTGCTGGACGCTTCTGATGCGACAATGAAGCCTGAAGTTAGAATATGAGATTCTGGCAGAGCTTTTTTTCCCCCACTGCTTACTAAAATGCAGGCCTGTTGTCCAAATTATCTCTGAATACCGGTAAGTGTGGTAGCATTAACGGATTAGAAACCACATGTGCTTCAGAGAGCTTACTGTTGTACTTTTTATATTCTTTTTTTAAGTCTCCACACTCCCGAGTCGCGATAAGACTATGCCTAGACATCCCACAGTCACTTAAGCCCTCTGCTGTTTTTCCTCTTTAGTTTAACCCAGTTGCTCCTATATAATTTGTTGCACAGTGAATAGTAGCAGAAGAAGCCGATCGGACAATTTGCCCCAATTACACCAAGGTGGTCTCCTTTTAGACCCTGGGAGCAGGTAGAACACCTGCTTGCTGACAACTCCCTGAAACTCCCTAAGCCCAAATCTCCTGTGGCCATATGGTAGCCTGGTTTCCAGACCTTAGATCCCCCTCCCACTCCACTGAGCGAATAGTGTGTAAGTTAGAATCCTGCATGTTGAACCTATTTCACCACATACACATTTTAAGTTGCTTGATTCCTTTAAATAACAGATGTTATTTTTAACAGACATGTCTATATACAAACCCAAGTGTAACGGGGTTTGTATATTTTTATCCATATTCAGTGCTTTCATTTTTACACTCTCAAGAGTTAAAATATTCATCATCTGAATTAGCCCAAGTCTACACAACTAGAGAATGTAGAAGATTAATGGTCATTTCGATGTTTGCCTGTTTTGTTTCCCAAATCCAGCCTGGTATTGCGGACAAAAGCAAGAACAAATCTTTAGTTTTGGGTAAGTGGGGGTAAAATGTCATCAAATGGTGGTCTATGGCTCGAATTCTGAATAAATATTGGGCCCGGGTATCAAAAAGGTTGAAAATGACTGGATTAATGCATTCAGCAATAGCATTCAGCGATTTGGTTGATTTGGAAAACCCTCCGGTCCTCCCGGTAACAAAATTTGCACATGCACACGCTTGAAAGGCTGTTCTCCCAAAGCCCAAACTGAAACTTTTTTTTTTTTTTATCCCAGGGCTTTTTTTTTTGTTTTGTTTAGTTTTTTGTTACTTTTCACTTTTTTCAGTGACCACCTGCCTCAAAGTAATATTGATTTCATTCGATAATGTGCCATTCACAAACCCATGGTCCGTAAACAAAAAAGAAAAGAAATCTGTTTTGTGCTTGTGCGTCTGTGTGCGCAGCTGTCCACACATGTGCTTTAAAGTGGCCTGAAAAGGACTCAACCTTTTCAGGCCATTGTTCTAGAACTGAGTAAACTTTCTCCCTGTGATTCGGAGCCAGACACCCTTCTTGTCAAGACCGTGTTGGTAAAAATTCTCCAGACAGTACTACTTGTCAGAGTCAAGAGAGACCTCAGACATTCTGTCACAACAGAGTCAGCTTGGGAGAGCATCACATCACTTCTCAGCCAGGCTGACATCTTGGGACAGTTGTGAGGGGAAATAGGCTATAGTAACCCATGCATGGCCAATTGGAGGACACATGTGGCCCCCACCCACACAGTCACTTAAAGGGGAAGTCCACCCATGTTCAATATTCTAATACAGGGGTTTTCAACCGGTGGTCCGGGGACCACCAGTGGTCCTTGAGAGGGTTCCAGGTGGTCCCCAAGCTAAATGATGGAAAGTTTGTTAAGCAGATGTAACTCTTGAGAAACACTCTCAAGAGTTAAAATATTCATCATCTGAATTAGCACCACTTAATTAAGAAGTTTACACTGTTCTGTTGGCAAAATACAGCCTGGAATTGTGGACAAAATCAAAGGAATTCTTTAATTTTAGGTCTTTGCTGTGAAAATGTAATCAATTGGTGGTCCGTGGCTCAAATACTGAATAAATGGTGGTCCCTGGAGTCAAAAAGGTTGAAAACCCCTGTTCTAATATGTCATTAGTATACCCTAGAGGTGCTGCGTGGACATGGTAAAAAAGTTCCCCCATTCTGTGTTCCCAAGAAATGGAGGTCTGAAGAAAACCACTAACATGGTGAAACATTTTGATTACATCATCAAGATGTATTTTCACCATGTTAATGGATTTCTTTAGACGCTTCTTTTTTCTGAGAGCGTACAAATGGAACCAAATGAACCCGTTAGGTATGGGTTCATTTGGTTGCATTTGTACGCTCTCAGAAAAAATGTTGAAAATGGGTGTTCCTCTTTAATTCAGTCTGCTGAGGTTCATTTCAGAACATTTATACAAAGGTATATTTATATCTACATGACCCATCCTTTAATTACTTCAGTCTAAATTAGTAGCCTAGCTAATTTCAGAATATGTATATATTTATTTCAGATGTCACATTTCGAAAAAATGGAAACATGACCTGCTTTAATTAGCAGTCTAATTTAGGTGTTGATTTTCCAATTATAATTAAAAATAGCGGAAAAAAAGAACTGCACTCAAGAGACTTAAAGTTTGTCCCTTTTCGCAATTTTCTGACCCTCCAATGTCGCCACCCCTGACACTGGTGGTGAACCAGGAAGTAAAAGTTCGTTTGGTCACTGATCATGTAAACAAGTATGTTCCATGGTGCTGCTGGATCAAAGACATTTGGGAGAGGATTTGGCAGAGATCAAGGGAGGATATGATGTAATAGATATTTTAAGGAAATGATCAGGAGATAGATGTTATAGGTTTATGCTGGAGAATCTTAAAGCAACACGTGTATATATATGACAGAATTTGATCAAGGGTAACTCAGGAATCCAACTATGAATAAAGAATGTTAAGACACCAGTAGGTGGCGGTAATGCAATTAAAGATTTGCCAACTGCCAATAAACCCAAGAAGAAGAAGAAGAAGAAGAAGAAGAAGGTGCTGGATGAATGGAATAACATGCCAACATGGTAGACCCTCTGCTCTGCGCCTACTTCATTAGGTGAGTGGTTAATTCATTAAGTTTCACATTAGTAGGCTATCAATCATCTAGCTGCTGTTATACTGTCTCTTGCTGTCTGTCTGCAGTTGTGGCATCATGTCTTGTGTTTAGTGTTGGAGTGTGGACTGTGATGATATCATGGTGCTATGCTGACATGCTTAGTAGTTCATGTTTGGTTGATGTAGGTTTGTTGGTTGTGCGTTGCGGTGCTGGGTGAAGCCAGTGGGTGAAGCCAGTGAAAGGCGATTCTGAGTCTACTGTGATGTTTGCTAGTTTCTCATTGACACTGAGAAACTACATTTCTGGTTGTATTTATTGTATCCATTGCCTGTATGATTTAAAAAACGCAGTAGTTGGCTTTGTTATGAGGAAGATACATTGATAAGTAAACATTTCTTTATTGGTTTTAATTCATGCCTTCACATAACAGTGTCCAGTTATATTGACAGGTGTATTGTTTGTCGGTTGTGTCGTCCAGTACTGTAAATGGTTCATATAATAGTAGTTCTGAATGAAACATAATGGCAAACCATAGTGGTGGTATGTGAAGGGAAATAATATAAATATCGAAATTGGAAGATAAATGTTGTTGTTTTTAGGTAGTTCAGTAAAGAGCGTTGCCAGTGTTAAAACAATTTCGACCACATATACTTCTTATTGATATTATACCAATTATCATAAGGCTCCTGGTCTAATGGTTCACCTGGCCTGAGAACCCCATTCTCAGGGACTTATTCCTACGATTAAACGGGTTGGCCTCATGCTTCCTTCGATGCATGAGGAGTCAGGCTGCGTTTTTTTCACCTGACATGGGGGCGTTTCCCTGTTGGATGAAGTGCGTGGAAGGAACACGTTATTCTGGCCGATTCCTGTCCCCTCCATCAAGTGCCCTGGCTGCAGTGTTGCCAACTACCAAAATCCAAAATGCACTAGTGGCACTTCCAAAATGTAATGACCATTAATCCTCTACATTCTCTAGTTGTGTAGACTTGGGCTAACACACATGATGAATATTTTAACTCTTGAGAGCGTAAAAATGAAACCAAATGGACCCTTGCGGGTTCATTTGGTTTCATTTTTACGCTCTCAAGAGTTAAAATATTAACTCAAAAGAGTTACATCTGGTTAACCAGCTGTTCATCATTTAGCCTGGGGAACACTGTTTGAAAACCACTGTCATAGGAGGAAAATAATGTGGAAAATGAGGGTTTTATCTCTGGCGTCTGTCAACCAATTTCGCCCCAACTCATCAGCAAAAAAGCGCTAGGTTTTCCACCAGGAGTTTTTCACTCATTTTGGCACTGGGGGGGAGGGTCTAAAAAAAAGCAAAATATAGTGACAAATGCGCCAAGTTGGCAACACTGCCCGGCTGGCCAGGGGGGGGGGGGGGGGGGGGGGGGTTGAAGATTATTGGCCCAAAATAGGCATGTCAGGTTGAAAGTGGTGTAGCCGTTCGTGTCCCTAACTGTCTCACATACACAGTGAAACCAAGCCACAGGCATGCACACTCATACGCACTAAACATTACCTGCTTGTTTTCTTTTGTCGTCTTGCATGAGATCTTCCAGCGTATCTAAGCCAGAGTTCTCCTGAGGTAATGACTACATGCATTCAGCAGCAGCATAGTAGGACCCATTTCCACACACCTGCTATTGCAGCCTTATTATGTGGATTACTGTCATTTTCTGTGCCTGGCTCTAACCAGCCAGGGCTTTCAAAACAAAATAATTGCATATAGGACCAATTGACAGGGTGTTCGCCGTTCAGTCTACACACCCATACACCGACCTGTGACAACAAACCGCATGTACGCAAGTGGAAGTCCTATTGTGTCATGGCGTGAGTGTGTGTGTGCATGGGTTTGTGTGCTTGTGTGTGCGTGCCTGCCTGCATTTGTCAATCATGGTTTGCAATCTTGCTAAATGGCTAAATTGAGTAACAAATGGTCACCGTTGTGCCATAAGTGGCTGCATCCACCCACGTGCTTCTATGTGTGGCACAGCTGGAAAGAACACGAATCGATACAGTACATTATATCATCTTTGTCGTGAGGAAACCTCATATCCAAAAGTTACTTTTTTTACGACACAAAAAAAAAATACATCGGATCTACAAGCTCGAACTGTGGCACCTCAAATCATATTTTCACCTTTTTTTGATACTTTTGTGTGATGCTGTAGTTATGTACAACCTGAACATTCTATCGGTGTGTGTGGGCCACCGGCCGCTCGTTTACAGTATACACCAGTAAGTAACTATAGTAGCTGCACCTATATGCGGTACTGGTGTCGAGCTGTAGGTGTTGCTATAGGCAGGGGCGGATTGGCCATCTGGAGTACAGGGAGTTTTCCCGGTGGCCTGCGCCACCTAGTGGCCTGGACAAGATCCAAAATGCACTAGTGGCACTTCCAAAATGCACTAGAATGTGCTAGATGCTCGCCTGGAACATACAGATCAAAATGACCATTAATCTTCTACATTCTCTAGTTATGTAGACTAAGTTGGGCTAATTCACATGATGAGTATTTTAACTCTTGAGGGTGTAAAAATGAAACCAAATGGACCCGCAAGCGTCCATTTGGTTTCATTTTTACGCTCTCAAAGAGTTACATCTGGTTAACCAGCTGCCCCGCCCAGTGTGGCCTGGCAAAGGCAAAATTGTCCTGGTGGGAAAATATGTGCCAATCCGCCCCTGGCTATAGGGCCACGTTCATGCAGATTTAGCGCCAAACGTGGTAAATACTTTCGGTGTTCTCTGGCTGGTATAGCAAGAGAATTGTAGCAGGTGTCTCCCATTAGAATGGTGTTGCTATGTGGGGGTCCCACAGTAATGTTGTGAGCTGAGTGAGTATGAATTATACACACCTGCTGCGGGGCCCAGACGACTGGCTCTCGCCTGTCTGCTCATAGCTTTTGTGTTTCCAGAAAAAAGAATCTGAAAATGTTGCTTTTTTATTTTTACACAATGAAGAAAGAAGTGAACAGGTGCGCTTCCTGTGGTAACAGCCCCTTGGTTAAGGCAGTGGGTGCTGAGCTTTGAAAATAACTTGACTAATAAACAAGCTAAAAGTGGAAAAAGAAAGCGCTACTCCAAAATAAAAAGATGCAAGGCTGGCTCAGATGCAATTTTTTGTTTTTAGAACACTGATGCTATGGGCCATAAGCACTAGAGTAGACTATAGAGCTGCACAGTCCCGCCCCCTCATGACGTTGCCCCTGTTCCAGAAACGGATCCCCCATTCATTTTTCCTCATAGACTTTTCGAAAATGATCCATATAAAGACGATCACGCCGCGGACAAAGCCAACTCGGGTCATGGCAAATCATGATGACAGACACAATCTCTTTATTATCCAGCATACACTAACGATTTTATAACTCTGGCACCACTCACACTAGAAGATTGTCACCCTGAGTGAATGGACAGGAGGAGAGGAGGGTTCATGTTATTAAACAAACATTGGATTTAGGATGAAAATTGTAAATCGTCTATTGGATCACCCAGGCATAAATATCCCTCATGAGTCTTGCGTTTAGGATATTTCATATTTTTTTAAACACCAAGCATATACACATTTAAATAAAAGAAGATTAAAATATGTAGAATCGATGTTGATATTTCACTTTCGCAGAAAGTAGATGAGGTGTGAGTTTGGCGACTTTCGGTATGTTCGACGTAAAAGCTTTCTACCACGACAATAGGATGGAGCCCTGAGGGCAGACCCGGATGTAACATTTCCCAATTGTGGGGGGCAGTAGAAAATTACGTTTTGCCAGTGTATGTCTCCTAAATTGTGGAAACAAACTTGAAAATCCTTAGTTTTAAGGCTGAGAAACTAAACCCAACATCTAATGGTGCTCCGTGGCTAAAATGCAGAATAAATAGTGGACCCTTAAAATGGTTTATGGCCATCCTCCAGGTTCCGGGTTTTAAAAGTACAGTATATATAAATATTTTCTGAAATTGAAGTGGAAAAAAAAAAAAAAAAAAGGGTTATCTATGCTTGGAACCAGTGGCGTTTCTAAGCAATTTGGATCCCTAGGCAAGATTTTTCCTGGAGCCCCCCTTACCAAATGGATTTTGGTAAGGGGGGCTCCAGGAAAAATCTCATATTATAGAACATATTATATGTGTTTTTAAATGTTCAATTCTAGTTATAGTGGATAAGTATAATGTATTTATCCATATTACTCTGATTAGCCTGGTATCCTTTTAAAGCATGTCTGGTGGACGCCCCTTCCCCTTGCCCCCCTCCCCTCATGGCGCCCTAGGCAACTGCCTAGTCTGCCTCATGGCAAAAAACGCCCCTGCTTGGAACTACAAAATGACCACCACTGCTATGCTCTGCACACTTTCAGTACAATAAGATGAGGCTTTGCTGATCCTTCAGGCATCTTTTACTGTGTCAGACACACACATAATATCTTGTCCATGTCTGGAGACAGGGTGACATCAATCTGACCTTAATTTTTAACATGCCAAGGAAATCATAGCCGCTGGTTTATTGTAGCACATCCCTTCTAGTCTCTGAAGCACATTTCCTAAAATAAACAGTGTTGCCAAGTCTGCTTATTATAAGCGATGTTGGGCTTGTTATACTGCAAAGTTGCCTGTAAATATTGGTGGTTGTGTTTTTTTTTGGTGCTTGCTTCTAAAGCAGGGTTTTCAACAGATGGTCCAGAGACCACCAGTGGTCCTTGAGAGGTTTCCACGTGGTCCCCAGCTAAGTTGGTTAACCAGATGTAAATCTTGAGAACGTAAAAATGAAACCAAATGGACCCGCAAGGGTCCATTTGGTTTCATTTTTACTCTCAAGAGTTAAAATATTTGTCTTAATTAGCCCAAGGCTACACCAATAGAGAATGTAGAAGATTAATGGTGATTTTGATCTGTATGTTTTGCCTCTTTTGTTTCCCAAATTCAGCCTGGAATTGTGGACAAAAGCAAAATAAATCTTTAGTTTTCGGGTCTGTGGGGCTAAAATGTGCGCAAATGGTGGTCATCATCATCATCATCATCATCATCATCATCATAATACCTCACTATTAATACCTCACTAGGTTGTCACAATCATAGTTGTCTAGTATAGTAGTTGTTATAGTTCTGTCTAGTTTTTCCTGTTAGCTTTTCTAAATACTTGTCACTTTCACACTTTTAGGTTATTATAGTTTAGCACCTTCACTTTATAATTTGGATGTTCAGTTAGCCAGCACTTTATTGTCTTCATCTGTTGCATTACCGTTACTTGCTGCTCTATTGTTTGTCCTTTTGTCCATTGTCTTGTCATTGTCTATTGAATGCTTATTGTCTTGTGGCACCGTAGAGAAGCTGGCAACGTTATTTCATCCCTGTATATGTCTCGACATACAATGGTGTGACAAATAAATAAAGAACCTTGAACATTGAACAATAGAATAACAGAAAGTTATGCCTGAAAACATACGGTGTGGCAAAAAAAAGAACCTATACGTTCTGGCCTTGACAGCCCATACATCCAAAAAACTAACGACTCAATTTGGCACAACACACTTTGCGCTTCAGCGCATACCCTCTACAGTAGGTTTTAAAGGATATGAACCAAACTTTAGTTGGCAAGTGTTAATCCAGTAACGCGAAAGCCGCCAAACATTCGCACACAGAATAGTAGATGATGCGACTCCGCATACATACGCTTTTACACATCTCTCGCTCTCTCTGCAGTTTCCCGCTCTCTCTCTCTCTGCCTAAAGCCTCCACTCTTTTTTTCCCCCCTCTCTCCCCCTTTTTTCTTCTCTCTTTCTCTCCCTCGGAGGCAGAGACGGGGCTTCCCTGCGTATCTCCCAGGGGCGGCATGTATGACTGTGATGCTAATTCGGTGTTGACACGCCGGTGGTTGAAGGAATTCACGCCGTCTCCCTATAGTCGACTCGGGGAAACACTCTGGTTTCTTTTCTTTCCCTTTTTTTTTGGAGCGCACGCAGTTCTACTCTCTTCCCCTTCATCTTTTTTCATGCTCAGCGACGTTGCAGCGAATACATTGACGGAGCTCTCGTACAGCTTCCGCGAGGAATACGCCTTTTTACTGATCCGCGTGCCTCTTATTTTTTTTTTTTTAACACGCGACAAAAAAAAAATCCATCCAAAACGAGGAAATAAACGGGGCGATATATCCGCCCCTTCTCCTCCTCCTCGTCTCGCACAACGCCCCAGATGGCAGCAGCTCTTCTTCTGTGCTGTTGGGTCGCCCGTGTGTTGACAAGCTAAAAAGGAGGATGAGGAGGAGGAGGGGTGTGGAGGCTGGCATTAGCATTGTCATTAGCAGATGCCAACGCACAACCTGTGAACTACAAAGACTGCTGGGGTTCAAAGGCTCTCCCCGTACGTACGCCCACGTCTAAACACCTCCTCTGGAGAGAGCAGGAGAGGTGATGGTAGACAGCATGGGGGTGGCAGCCAGTATAGGTAGAGAAGGAAGGAAGGAAGGGAGCGGTGTGTGTCTGTTTTATAAGAGGAGACTACTCTGAAAGAGAAAAAAGAAAAAGGAGTGACTAGAGTAAGTAGACGGAGAGGGGAACGTAGTGAACAGAGGAACGAAACTCTTAAAGGAAGCTGGCCAAACAGGAGTGCAATGAGAGAGAGAGTGGGGGAGAAAGAGTCAAATGAAATGCTGGTTGGTGAATAAAATGCCCCACACTTTCTTGCCTTTGGATGGAATGCCCTACTGCCCCCCCCCCCTCCTCTCTCTCTCTCTCACATACTTTAGTGTGGTGTTTATTCATTTGAATAAGCTGTGCTGCTGCAAGTTGCCTATCCTAGTGGGAATGTGTTTTTTGCAGGAAGAAACAGAATTCTATTAAGATTTTCCCCAATGAGGCTTTTGGTGATCTAATCCCTGCCAAATCCATTCAAGTGAACACTGGGAATTTAAGCTATGGTGCCTCCGCATTGTGTTTTGCATGATATGCTTTTGCATTAGTGCGCGTGTGAGTGTGGACTGTGTGTGTGTGTGTGTGTGTGTGTGTGTGTGTGTGTGTGTGTGTGTGTGTGTGTGTGCGTGTGTGTGCATGTACTGTGTGTGTGTGTGTGTGTGTGTGTGTGTGTGCGTGCGTGTGTGTGTGTGAGAGAGTGCGTGACATCTCGTTGCATTATGGCACATGTGCGACACTGTGATGCTAATGTGTGTTGTCATGGTGATTGATGTGAGATGAGCACTAGTGAGGAGGTGAGACAGTTTCCCTGTAAACCCAGGAAACCTTTTTGCACCGTCAGTTCAACCAATAACATAGGCTGTGTGTGTGTGCGTGTGCGTGTGCGTGTGCGTGCGTGCGTGCGTGCGTGCGTGCGTGCGTGCGTGCGTGTTACACCGAAAGTTCCTCAGGCAGGGTCAGCTCTTGACTGCCCTGACTGCCCCACCAAACATGATGGCATGTGAGATGACAAAAAATTCAAAGATCTTTCAAATTAAAGTGCTTATATTTAAAATGATTTGAAACACTACTACTGCCACTAACTAACTGCAATTGTGGCACCACTCGAAACAAACAGCGTTTCATCATTCAAAAGAGAAATCTCTCTGAGTTAAACCTTTAGCTTTATGCATGCTGTGTGTCTGTTGCAACTTCAACAACAACTGATGTTATTATTGATGCTTACTTGCCTAATATAAGTCATATAAGTGCCCATCGCGCCACAGACAATGAAGCCGCAGAGATAGTATAAAAAGCAGAGATAGTATTAAAAATAAAAACGGTTAAGTAAAAAAGAAAACGCCCAATAACATACTACGTAACAATACAATTTGGGTGATTTGCAACTTCATGTACAGTGCTTATGAGCACTGGCAATTGTCTTCAGTTACCATCCACCTAGCCTGGTCTAGCCCTCAATGATTTTGGCCTTGGGGGGCGGGGGTGTCGTGGGATCCACACGGCGGAAGTGCTGCGCTCTGATTTGATCTCACTAACGTGTCGTCATCTCCGGCCCCTCCCACGCCCGTCCACTGCTGTTCTACGTCACATCATTTAGAGCGACGCCCACCCCGGAAGGTTGACACCCCCCTCAAGGCCACTTTCCAACGCGCGTTAGTCCAGGCTTTCCGTTTTCGCGCAAGGCGGACGAAAATGAAAGCCTGGGTGTCGAGGCTAACATCCACCACCACAGAATACGCAAATGGCACAATAGAATATATTTTTCTGGGGGAGGAGTGACGCTGCACCGTTCTATTGGCATTCTAATGGCACTACAGAAAGTGTCCTTTATTTTGGCTGATAGCCTACCTGTCCCAGAGTTTTATGTCAAACCTAATTTTATTTGACACATCCTCTGGATTTTATGCAGTCATGTGAAAGGCCTTCATTAACACAATTTTTTACTGCCGCTATGAAATTGCGATCCCAGTTATCTCAGATTATGTCCGCAGATATCTTAGATTTCAGCTCCCACAACCCACTGCGCATTTCTGAATCGATTATCTCCGGCCCAACCCATTTCCATCCTAATTTACCCTAGTTTTTCTATTCCCATGTTAGCTCCGCCGACTCTCCTCACAAATTAGCGTTTGGACACTAACTACAGCAACCTCTTAGTTAGGAATTAGCATCCCCTCCCACAATGAGGAGCCGCTAATAAGCACAGCATCTCTTACACCATCTCCCCTCTGAAAAATACATAAACAGATCAAAAGAGATTAAATTAGATGCCCCGCAAAACACAAACGGGAGATCATCAAATTAGGCAAATGAGGATGCAATCATCAACGCAACGAGTCAATTAGACATGTTTAAATCTCACGTACTGTATACGCAAATATGCCAACAAAAGGCAATGTCACCAAGAATAAATAGGAAAAATGTGTGAATTTTGCTATCTTCACATGCATGCGTGGGAGTCATTTTAATCGTAAGGAGCAATTATACGCGAGGCAACGGATCATATATTTACCGTAGTTATTCCAATGTTGTGAACCAAACATACTGTAGCTGACAAAGAGAATAAATAATATATAGAACATATAGCAGGTTTTGTTTGTATGCACACAGTCAGTGTGCAGCACATCGACTTGTGGGTGTTGCCAACTTGGTGCATTTGTCGCTATATTCAGCTTTTTTCCAGACCCCCACCCCCCCTAGTGCCGAAATTAGTGAAAAACTCCTGGCGGAAAATCTAGTGCTTTTTTTTGCTGGTGAGTTGGTGCGAAATTGGTTGACAGGCACCAGAGATTAAAGCCTTGTTTTTCACAATTTTTTGTAGAAAGAACCATTGGTAACCAAATTGACCCTTATAGATCTGTAACTCATGAGATCATAAAATGAAACCAAATGAACCCTTACAGGTCCATTCGGTTTCATTTTATGCTGTCAACAGTTAAATTGTATTTAACATCTGAATTAGCTCATTTTCAAGAATCTACACATTTAGAAAATGTAGAAGAATTGCTCTTTTGACCAACATTTCGCCAACTATTTCTCCTGAATTAGTCCGAGAGACTAACCTCAACTTCAAATGACGGTCCTCCGTGGCTAGAATTTAGAATAAATAGTGGGCCCTGGTCTGAAAATGGTTGAAAAAACACTGCTCTAGTGCATTTTGGAAGTGTCACTATAGTGCATTTTGGAGTTCGACAGTTGGCAACACTGCGACTTGTGGGGTCTAGTGTAGTGCATTGGGAATGGATATAGAGAGGAGACAGCATGCATGGGCTTTGACTCTCGCTTGAAGCACTTCTTGGTGACTGGAGAAAGCTTGACCGGGCAGGCAGCAGTTGTTCAGGCAGAGAGGTCTAGAATCCTCGGGGTACAATGTATAATGGTGGCCTTTCTGAGACATACAGGGAACTAGCGGACGGCAGCAGGGGAAAGGTTGAAGATGACTGCTAAGACGCCTGCCAGCTGGTCAGCGCGCGTCCCGAGGTCTCGGCCAGGTGCCTTGTGTGGATTAAGACTTTTTGAAGGTTTTACACACAGCCGCGCTAGACATTTCCAGTGTGCAGGCTGCCCTGGTATTTCCTGCAAAGCCATGCATGGCAGGGGTATTATCCTTCAAAACATGAATAAAAAGGCATTAGGAGGGCCGTGTTCTTCTATCAAACAGAATTCACATTGTGGGTGGTTTGAGGAGGCGCTCTCTGCTGTCCTAAATATAGCAACTTCAAGGAAAGTGCCTCGACACAACGACGAAACACCCAGCAAAAGGTGTGTGGCAGCAATATACCATTTAAGGATAGTGGAAGGTTCTAAACTAAACCCACTATACCGGTCCGGTATACAATAGAGCTGAGCAGTCCCATCCCCTCATGACCTCACTCTTGTTCCAGAAATGATATATATATAAGACGATTATGCCGCGAACAACGCCAACTCGGATCGGACAAATCATGACAACACACACAATGTTTTGGGACAATCACATAATTTCTAAAAAAGAAAAACCTATGTTGTATCATCGCCCGTGGCGCGAATCGCCACGGGCGATGAAGCCGCACCCATACCATTTTCGGTTACAGGACTTTTATTAGTCAAGTAAAGCATCAATAATAACATCAGTTGTTGTTGAAGTTGCAACAGACACGCAGCATGCATAAAGCTAAAGGTCTGACTCAGAGGAGTTTTTTGTTTTCAATGATGAAATGCTGTTTATTTAGTGGTGACACAACTGTAGTCAGTTAGTATCAGTAGTAGTGTTCCAAATCACTGTAGTAGTAGTGTTTCAAATATAAGCACTTTATCTTGGGTTGTTTTGCATGCCATCATGTTTCGGGGGGCATTGGCCCCCCATGCCCATGCCCAAATCCGCCCCTGATTGCAACCAGTATTTTCTATACTTTTCTTCAACGAGAGGATCGGTCCACTAGGCTCACATGTGTTTGTGGTGGCTAACACCGTTCATGCCGCATGGCTGATCCGACGGATATATCTGAGTCATAGCTTGAGCCTCGTTGGACCAATTTGTCTCTGTCACTTTTCTGCCCATGGAGATCTCTCATCTCTGTATCTGTCAGTCCTTGTCCTGTTTATGCCCACAGTCTCTACCCACAACTTGGCACAGTGGCACGGGTCATAATTGCACAAGGTGTACTATTCATACGCATAGTTGGCACTGCCCGTTTGTGCGTGTGCGTACGCGTGCATGCGCGTGACAGGGACAACATCATGAGTTTCTTTCTCGTCATCCTGACTGTTGTGATTTGCAATTTCAGCTGAAAACCTATTAAACTCCAGAAATGTGTTGGGATATTAAATGGCACGTGTCATCCTCTTATGGCTCTATGAGTCACAACAACGGCCACAAAATGCTCTTAAACCGCTTTTAAAATAATGGAACTTTTATGATGGGCCTTCCGTTTTTACATACCGTACAAACATGCTGCAGCGGTTCAGGAGACGAGCTGGACCTCATTTGTTAGAGTGCTCACCATAACTTTTGTGGTTAAGCCTATTTGGGGGCAAACATAAAACGGTACCTATAGGCTAACGCAGTGTATGTACTGTACTGTTGTCATTGTGTCATTGAATGAGAGATATAATGTCATGGCTGAGAGGAAGATACTAAGAGAGTGGATGGATGGATGGATGGATGGATGGATGGATGAATGAATGCGTGGATGGAAAACATTGGAAATCTAATGCAAAGATAAGCATAACCTGAATAGATGAATTTAGTGAATAAAGTATAATATACTTTATAATACAAATGTACTGTACGAGCAGGTGTGTCTACCTTATGGTGAGTTGAACTACAAAGAGGGATACTTCAAATTGGGGTCCTTGGCGGCCCTGTAACCAAGTGGGATAGTAATGAGTATTTGTCAGTGTATAAAAACCTTTAAAAAATGGAGGAACTGAACGGAGGCAGGCTTGCAGGTGAAAATATTTAATAATAATATCCGGATCCAGACAACAAAAATAAACAGGAGTGCAAAACAAACAACTGAAGATGAAAAACAAATCAAACAGAACTGAACAGAGGGACACAGTCAACCTCCCTGCATGGCTGCCACCCTCAAACTGAGCTGCACAGGCATATATATAGCCCCAGACTCCACCCATGTTTACAGGCAACCAATCAACATTTTCTCCAAATGATCTGACATCACGCCCCTTAAAGTAACAGGGTTCCTCTTGTCTTCCTTACTGGATCTGCAGGATTGAAGCATACACTTTAGAATAGATTATGTGTCACAACAGAATGTGCACCTTCTGTGGGACAATCTAAACACTGCATGATTACATTTAGTCATTCATTAATCAGGAATACAGTTAATGAGTCATAGGCTTAGCATACATTACAGTGACAGGGGCTGCTCTGTCACATTTCTCACCCCCTCTCCTTCTGGGTTGTGCATACCTGGTACTCTGGACAAATAGTCGGCTATGATGTTTCGGCCCCCTGGACAGTACTCAATAGTAAAGCGGTATGGCTGGAGAGTCAGACACCATCGCAGTATCCTGGAGTTTTGGCTCTGCATGGTGTGCATCCACTTCAGGGCTCGATGGTCGGTTTGTAGAACAAACTCACGTCCAAGCAGGTAATACCGCAGAGAGTCCACGGCCCACTTTATGGCGAGCCCCTCCTTCTCGACCGTGGAGTACTTTCTCTCTCTGTCGAACAGTTTTCTGCTCAGGAACAGAATGGGCCTCTCCTCTCCAGGCTCTCCTTGGGCCAGAACAGCTCCTAAGCCAACATCAGAGGCATCCACTTGTACCAGAAACGTGTTATTGAAATCAGGGCTCTTCAGAACAGGATCTTGACACAACAGTTCTTTTAGCTTTCTAAAGGCCTCCTCACATTCGTCAGTCCACTGAAGGTGGGACGACGTAGTCTTCTTGGTGAGATTAGTTATTGGCGTAGCGATTGTAGCAAAATGAGGCACAAATCTTCGGTACCAGCCAACTAGACCGAGGAATGAGCGTACTTGCCTCTTGGTTTGCGGTCTGGGTATCGCTTGAATGGCCTCCAACTTCTCCACCAGTGGCTTGACCTGGCCATGGCCGATGCGGTACCCCAGGTATTTCACCTCCTCCTGTGCCCACGAGCACTTCTTCAGGTTGATGGTTAACCCGGCCCTCTGGAGTCTCTGGAGGACCTGCTCGAGGTGGTGGAGATGGTCCTGCCACGTCTCACTAAAAATACAACAATCATCAAGATATGAGGCAGAAAACTGGCTACAATCAGCTAAAACAGTGTCCATAAGTCTCTGAAATGTAGCAGGTGCCCCGTGAAGTCCAAAAGGCATCACGGTGTACTGGTATAAACCGGTGGGTGTTCTAAAGGCAGTATAAGGTCTACAAGCAGGGTTAAGTCGGACCTGCCAATAACCTTTACACAGATCGATTGTGGTCATGTATTTAGCTTTTCCTAGCTTCTCAAGCAAACAATCGATTCGAGGCATAGGGTATGAATCAAAACAGCTGACACTGTTCAATTTGCGTCTGTACAAAATCGAACACTTCCATCTTTCTTAGGCACCAAAAGTACCGGACTTGACCACTCGCTTTTTGAAGGTTCAATTATACCCATCTCCAACATGGTCGCTACCTCTTTCCTCAAGGACTCCACCATTCTCGCAGGAACACGGTAGGGTCTCTGCCGGATTGGAGTGGGATTCTTCAGTATGATGTCATGGCTGATAACGTCGGTGCGCCCTGGTGTCTCCTGGAAGAGAGGACTGAAGGACCTCTGTACCTGGGCCAGCTGTTGTTTCTGCTCCTCACTCAGGTTTTCAGGAGGCTCGATGGCACCCCCCTGAGGTCGAACTGGCTCCATGTCAGTCTCATCGTCTCCCTCCTCTGCTACCTGCACCATCAGCACTGGTTTGGCTGCTGGGGACACGTCTCTCTCCTTGAATTCTCTCAGCAGGTTGACGTGCAGAATCTGCTTCTGGCGTTTCCTTTCGGGACACAGGATCTCATAGGTTACTGGGCCAACTTTCCGAGAGACAACATACGGGCCCTGCCATTTTGCCAGCAACTTAGACGTGCCGGACGGAAGCAGTAGCAACACCTTCTGCCCTGGTTTCAGTTCTCTCTCTCGAGCATGTTTGTCATACCACACCTTTTGCTTGGTTTGGGCCTCTTTCAGGTGCTCCTGGGCCAGGTGTCTCATCCTCTCCAGCTTGTCTCGCATCTGGAGGATGTAGGAGGGGACACTGCACTGGGCTGGCTCTCCAGCCACCCAACCCTCCTTGAGTACGTCCAGGGGACCTCTGACCTGCCTGCCATAAACCAACTCAAAAGGTGAGAACCCAGTTGAGGCCTGCGGGACCTCTCGGTATGCAAAAAGTAGGAATGGAATCCATTTGTCCCAATCCCTCCCCGTATCATCCACAAACTTTCTTAACATGCTTTTTAATGTGGAATTAAAGCGTTCTGTCAATCCATCACATTCAGGATGATAAGGTGAGGTTCTAATGCCTTTGATACCCAGTTGGTTGTACAAGGTTTTCATCAGATTTGACATGAAATTACTGCCCTGATCAGTTAAAATCTCAGAAATAACACCAACGCGGGAAATCAGATCAATCAGACATCGGACAACATGTTTGACTTGGATAGAGCGTAATGGATAAACCTCTGGGTATCTAGTTGCATAATCACAGATTACCAGAGCGAATCGATGCCCAGAACTGCTTTTAACCAATGGACCAATTATGTCCATACCAATACGCTCAAACGGTGTGCCAATTATTGGTAAAGGCTGCAAACATCCTCGATCTGATTTGCGGATTGGAGCTACTTTTTGACACTCAGCACATGTCCTACAGTACTCCTGAACATCCTGATAAAGCCTAGGCCAATAGAACCTGCGACTGATTCTATCATAGCTTTTCTGTTGGCCTAGATGCCCCGCCCATGGAATATGGTGACCCAACTTTAGAATTAGCTGATGGAACAATTTAGGAACGACCAATCTAGGTTCCTCGCTGTCTGCATTGTACAAAAGGTCATTTTTGAGAATGTATTTATCGCCAATTAGCTTAGCTGCTTTAACAGGTTCACCATCAACCTCACATACCTTGGCAAACAGAGGTTGGAGCAAAGGATCTGCTTTCTGTAGCTCTTTAAAGTTGTCAGGGACCTGCCACTGTGGGTCCAGCAGGGTGGAGTCAGGATCAGGCGCAACTGGGACTGGATCCTGCACCCTGGCCTTCCCCATGTGCTTGGCTTGGCGGCGCTGCCTTTTGTTCTTCTTGACCTTTGTACCAACTTCAAAAAGACTTTGATCGATCTCAGGAAGGGATTGCAAACCCTTGGCCTGAGACCTAGTAACCACAGCAGATGACTTTGATACGGTCTGAACAAGGTTGGTTAGAACTGGTAGGTCATCCCCCAGAATTACATCGTAAGCCAATTGATCGACCACCCCCACCGTCATCATGTACTCTTGGCCATCAACCCCAATATTCACCACAGCAGTAGGATACATTTGTTCCTCCCCATGAACACACCCCAACCCCACAAGGTTGTCAAAGTTTAAAGCATCTTTATCTACAAACTTTGCCTTCACCAGTGTTTGGGAGCTGCCTGTATCCACCAATGCATCAGCCTCCTGCCCATTGACAAGAACGGAGGTTGCATACCGGGATTTGGGCCTAGCAATAGGTACAGCGGGTGGAATTTCGGGTCTAGGGACATAACACAAATTAACCTCTTTAGGTCTCTTAAGTGGGCAAACAGCCGCTTTATGCCCTGGTTGATGACAGTAGTAACAAATAAAGGCCCCATTTCTAGACTTTGCCCCACCCCCAGTATCATGCTTGGGTAGAGAGTCATCACCTTTAGCCCCCTCTGACTTAACCTGACCCACAGTCACCTTGTACGGCCGGGAAGGCCCACGTTGTGGCTCTGGAGGTGGGTCCGGGTGTGCAGCCAGGTACCGCTCGGCGAGTCTTGCCGCCTCCTCCCCCGTCTGTGGTTGATGTTCCTTGACCCAGGTTCTGACGTCCGGGTGGAGGACACGCAGGTATTGTTCCAGGATCAACACCTCGCCCATCTGGTCCTTCGTCTTGGTCTCTGGTCGCATCCACCTCTTGTAGAGCCCCTTCAGACGGTTGTAGGTCTCCCTGGTCGACTCTCCTGCTGGTATACTAGTAGCTCGGAAACGCTGACGGTAGGTCTCTTCGGTCACGTTGTACTTGGCAAGGACAGCAGCTTTGATGTCGGGGTAGAGATGAGAGCGCTGCTCGTCCATGCTGGCGTAGGCCTCTAGTGCTTTGCCGGTGAGTAGAGTGACGACCCGAGCAGCCCACTCATCATGGTTCCACCCCCAGGTCCTGGCGATGCGTTCGAAGCGGATGAAGAAGCTCTCCACATCTTCACCTTCAGTGAATTCAGGGATCTTGGCTCCGTCATAACGTCGGATGGGCTGTGGCTCCAGCTGGGCGGGTATCGGCGTCGTCCATCGGCTGGGCTGCTGGCGATGTTGAGCTGGAGTGGGCAAACCATACAGGTTCTGGTGACTAGTTGGCTCTTCAGTCACCAGTTCACGTTTGGATTTTTGATACACAACATTTTTCAGATCTTCAAGCCCATCAAACAACAGTTTTTCATGTCTTTGTTGCCTATACATGAATTCCCTCATTTCATCCATAAAATGTTGCCCAAACGTAAAGTTCTCTTGTGAAAGAGGAGTACTTAACTTAGTTGGAAGGCTTTTCTCAGGTGGCAGCTTCTCCCTCACTGCAGGATCTGGGTTTCGCACCAGCTGCTCGTCTGTCGCTGATTGCTTTCCATCAGGTGCTGTAGCCCCTCCCTTAATTGGCTCAATCACCAGTTCCTCCTCTGGCTCCTCCTCCGGCTCATCGACATCTTCAGTCTCCAGCCCTGGGTTTTTCTGTGCCTTTCTGGTTTGTTTGCAACGCCCTCGTCCAGCCATTTTAGGTTTTCTACTGACAATGGACCTATTTCACAGCCAGCGCGTGCTGCCCTCTAGTGGGGATAATGGGGGGACACCGACACTGGGGGGTACCCAACCACTGACTGTCATTGCACAAAACAATGGCCGTTTGTGCAATGACAATCTTGGTCGGGTCCCCCCCAGTGTCGGTGTCCCCCCATTATCCCCACTAAAGGGCAGCACGCGCTGGCTGTGAAATAGGCGTATTTCTCTTAGGAGGCTTTACAATCCCAGACACCACTGCCACCAATTGTAACCAAGTGGGATAGTAATGAGTATTTGTCAGTGTATAAAAACCTTTAAAAAATGGAGGAACTGAACGGAGGCAGGCTTGCAGGTGAAAATATTTAATAATAATATCCGGATCCAGACAACAAAAATAAACAGGAGTGCAAAACAAACAACTGAAGATGAAAAACAAATCAAACAGAACTAAACAGAGGGACACAGTCAACCTCCCTGCATGGCTGCCACCCTCAAACTGAGCTGCACAGGCATATATATAGCCCCAGACTCCACCCATGTTTACAGGCAACCAATCAACATTTTCTCCAAATGATCTGACATCACGCCCCTTAAAGTAACAGGGTTCCTCTTGTCTTCCTTACTGGATCTGCAGGATTGAAGCATACACTTTAGAATAGATTATGTGTCACAACAGAATGTGCACCTTCTGTGGGACAATCTAAACACTGCATGATTACATTTAGTCATTATTAATCAGGAATACAGTTAATGCGTCAAAAGATTAACATACATTACAGTGACAGGGGCTGCTCTGTCACAGGCCCCCACTTTAATTTGATGAAAACAGATCTACAAGCTTATATTTCTGCTATTTTGACTCCCCTATTTATATAAATAATCTCTTCAGTTGAATCCTGGAACAAAAACATTTTCAAATGGGAAAAGTCACCAAGGCACAACATGCAATAGTTAGTACAGGAAATTAACTATACAGTAAGTCAACAACTGTCAACGGAAGGGTGCAGTACATTTAGTGTGTTTTAGTGCGTTTAGTACGTTTAGCAAGGTTCCAAATGTTTACCCTCTCAAGAGTTAAAAATATTCACCATCTATTAGCTCTAGTCTACACAACTAGAGAATGCAGAAGATTAATGGTCAGTTTGATCTCTATGTTTGACTGTTTTGTATCTAGCCTGGAATTGTGGACAAAAGCAAAAGAATTCTTTAGTTTTTGGGGTGTGTGGGGCTAAAATGTCATCAAATCACGGTCTGTGGTTGAAATTCTGAATAAATAGTGGTCCCTGGTATGAAAAAGGTTGAAAACCACTGCCCTAGTATGCTGATTTGAACTACAAAAACAGAGAGTGACTGAGATAGAGCGGGAGGTTTGGACCACAGCGAGGTTTTTAGCCGCCTCATTGGGCTGATCAGATGAACTGAGGTGTGCTGAGCAGCACTCAGACATCCTTGGCCAGGAGGCTGTAACAAAGCGCCTCGGTCGATGGTGAATGTGAAGCTCTCCAACTGAGCGTGAACACGGGCTCTAGTGAGTCATGAAAAGTCTTGATTGGAGGACCTGTGCTGAGCTCCTACTAGTACAGCACAGTCTTTCAAGTCATCTCAACCCACCGCTTGCTCATGTCGACTATACAGACGATAATATGGCTCTGTTCGACAGTGAAGCGCTGGTAACCATAACCAGGCATGTGCACATTCTTGACCAAGTCTGTGGTTGTCTCGGGCTTGTTTTGGTCTTGACCCCCTGTAGGTCTTAGTCTTGTCTTGGACTCAATTCAGGTGGTCTGGACTACTAGCCAATACTAGCAGAGCAATCATTTGTATCAAAAACGGTCCAGCACAATGGCAGTCACAGGCAGCAGCACCTCTAGCAGCAACAGGAGCAATAAGACAGGGCTTACCTTAGATAGATAGATAGATAGATAGATCTTTATTGTCATTGTAACATGTACAACGAAAGCCACCTTAAGACACCTTAAGATGTCTTGTTCTATGGGTCTAGGCTTTGTCATTGTTGTTGTTGACATCTTCTGGTGGTCAGGAACTGGCTGGACCACTGGGCAGGACGCCAACGGTACAAGAGTAAACATTGTGTGGTCTCAGGTGTATTATTCAGTTATTATTACATAATGTAATTTGTGACAGACAAAAAACGATCTCTCACTCGCTCATTCACAATGAAGCAGCCTTATACTATACAGTGTAGAGCTCTATACAGTCTAGCTTGTATTACTCTATGGTATAAATAGCTACTCACCTAGTTCAGTACACTGTATTAATTTTTTCATGCTTTCACAGAGAACTGCCATTCAAAATGGTGCAGGCCGACTTTCTGTGGAACTGGATTGTCAATGTATTTGAACTTGAATGAAGTTGAACTGGGCTGTCAAAACGCTGTCAACATGCATGTAACAGTACAAACTCGTTGCCATAGAGCTATACTCACGCTCAAGTTCATGTCTGTTTGTCTGGTTGTGTGCCTACATTGTCCGCCAATACAAACATCTGTTTTCGACCAAATAGCGCTAAATAAACAATGACAAAAACGTGCCCTTTCCGCCCTCTGCAAATAGGCTGTTGCGCTGAACTTGCGTGCCTGCCAGCCAGTCCAACGGGACAGGAAGTTTTCATCTGCGGTTGTGTTGCTAGATATTATGGAAAACAAGCCCAAAAATAGTAGGCCTGGCTCATGCCATGCAACTGAATATTTTAAACATAGACATAGCCAATCCTATGAACTCACATCTCAATCTGCTTACTTACAAATGGAATGTTGAAAGAATCCCCAAAACAACATTTGTCTTTTTTAATCTTTAATCTAATGCCAGTGCCTGGAAGAAAATGTTCTACAATTAATATTGTTGCAACCACTATTAATTCATGTCTATCACACATCCTGAACTATTCCTATCCCAGTGGTTTTCAACCAGTGGTATGGGGACCACCAGTGGTCCCTGAGAGGATTCTAGGTGGTTCCCAGCTAAATGATTGACAGTTGGTAACCAAATGGACTCTTATAGATCAGTAACTCTTGAGATTAAAATGATACCCATTTGATGTAATTTTATGCTCTCGAGAGTTAAATTATATTCAAACATCTGAATTACTTAATTTTCAAGAATCTATACGGTTATAAAATGTAGAAGAATTGTTATTTTGACCAATGTTTTCCCAGTTATATCCTAAATTGTGGACACAAACTTGAAAATCCTCATCTTAGGTCCGAGAGACTAAACTCACCATCAAACAGTGGTACATGGCTCAAATGCAGAATAAATAGTGAGGCCTGCAGGGGTTGACACTAAGGTCTCCGAGGCACTTGCCCATCGGGCAAGTGCAAGTCAGGTTCTACTTGCCCTCAGGTCATGGTCACTTGCCCCCCAGGTTCCAGGCGGTCCCCAGTTAAGTTGGTTAACCAGATGTAACTCTTGAGAACGTAAAAACGAAACCAAATGGACCCTTGCGGGTCCATTTGGTTTCGTTTTTACACTCTCAAGAGTTAAAAAATCACCATCTTAATTAGCCCAAGTCTACACAACTAGAGAATGTAGAAGATTAATGGTCATTTTGATGTGTATGTTAATTTCCCTGTTTTGTTTCCCAAATCCAGCCTGGAATGAGCTCTTCTCTAAGCCCCACCCTTTGGGGTGGGGTTTGTTCACTGTCCAATGCCAATCCATATACTTTAGCAACTGTTGCTATCCAGGTCAAGCTTTCCTGGTCAAGCTTTCCTCTTCCAACGTGCCTATTGGACAAGACCGGATTGGGGAGGGGCTTAGAGAAGAGCTAATTGTGGATAGCTAGAAAGCAGGGAAAGACACAGAGGCAGAGTGCAATGACTGCCTTCAAGACTAATTTATCTTGTGTTGTGTTATAGTGCACTAAGTTGCACACTTGACCAGGTAGCAGTCTTCACTTGCCCCACCATTTTTTTTTTACTTGCCCCGGGCAAGCGGGCAAGTGTTAGTGTCAAGCCCTGAGGCCTGGTATGAGAACGGTTGAAAACCACTGCTTTAAAACACTGAGGAAATAATAAAATACAAAACGATGTGTCTGCACACATTGTGAAAATGTAAGCACTCACACCTGGGCTTAAAGTCACACTAATTAGACTTCTATCTGGGAGTGTGACTACGCACCTGTTGTGCAGCACGGAGCTAATCAGTGCACACAAGGACAAAAAAAAATCCCCCCGCACGCAGTTAGAGCCTTTGTCACGACAGGACATTTCATCTGCTTTGCTCTTTTTACCTCATTATTTCCGTGTGGCGATAGCAAATGTGGGATTACACTGATAACGGCCCAGCGAGCGGCTGAGTGTTGTTATCTTCCTGCGTCGGCAAATAAAAAGTGAAGTTGATCTAAAAGCCCTGGCCGTCTGTTCTCTCTCAGCTCACGTTGATGCAGTTGTCATAGCTACTAATCCTCCAACACCTTTGGTCTCTCTCTCTCTCTGTGTTCCTTTTGGGAATGTTAGTGTTCTAGTGGCCCTGAGACTACAAAAAACATTGTCTATGTAACTTCTAGTTTCATAAGTGATAGTTACTGTAGCCATGAGCAAGTATTTATGAAGACCGGCTGCAGATCGAATGCCCTGACTGCCCCACCAAACATGACGGCATGCAAAACAACCCACATTTCAAAGGTATTTCAGATTAAAGTGCTCGTAATTAAAAATGCTTTGAAACACTACTACTGCTACTAACTACAGTTATCTCACCACTAAACCAACACCATTTCATCATTCAAAAAAGAAAACGCTCTGAGTCAGACCTTTAGCTTTATGCATGCCTGTTGCAACTTCAAATTATGTTATTATTGATGCTTACTTGCCTATTATAAGTCATGTACAAGATATAATCTTGTCGGACACAGAACTATTAAGAATTTAACTGAAAAGTGGCGCGAAGCGACACGGGCGATGAAGCCGCCCCAGTGTTTCCCCCAGAAAATTGTTTAGTCAAGGTGGTGAGGCTTCGAGTCTGTGCTCGTGCGCGTGCACGTCCGTGCATGTGCGCGTGCACGTGATGTAATTACACTACCGTAGGCCAGGGGTAGGCAACCTTTTTGACATGAAGTGCCATGATTTTGTCCTTGACACTCAGAGTGCCACAGTAAAAATGACTATAAATTCCCTTATAGTCAATAAGGGAATGACTGCATTTTCGCGGTCATCACATATTCAATGGCCATTTACTGCAGTTATGTCATTATTAGGCCATATTTCATTTCTTATCAGAACAGGCAGACTGGTAGATATTTTTCTTTCACAATAGATTGATCAATCAGACTTAAGTGGACCAAAACTGTTCATTTGAGGGACAGAGGTATTACTTGAGAGGGACATTTAATTGCAGGGTAGCAACACATTACAGTTGGCATTAAAAATGCCTCATGCATCATTTGTCCATAAGTAGTCCTAGCCATGAATTTGTTATTTATTCATGTTAGTATGTATTTCACCTGTTATTTGATTGATTGATTGAATATTTTATTAGACAGTATAAAAGTACAACAGCACAAGTACAGTCGAACATTTTATAGCCCAAAGGGATGACTGAAGAAAGACCTAGAGGTCTTATTTCCATTCAGGTCCCAAAAGTGTACACAAAGTAGAAATAGTCCGTACAGTACATACATTAAATATTCAACGGCAGCTAGTGGTCATTTACTCCCAGGGTTTGCAAGACCATATGTAATGCATACGTGTTAATGGATAGTAATTGATACATAATAATAGATAGAAGATAGAAAAGATAAATAGAAAGAACATATAACGATCACCTTCTAGACTTCTCCTTTTGCTTTGCTGACAAGTATTGTTTTAAACCTTTTTTGAAGGATGCCAAAGAATTATTAGTTTTGAGGGAAGGAGGCAAGGCATTCCATGCCTGCGTAGCCGTGCATCGGAAGGTGAATTTACCCATATTGGTTTTGTAGGTGGGTGGCACCAAATCATTGTTTGCGCTGCCTCTAGTTTTGTGGCTGTGTATTTGGTTCACCTTAATAAAATAATCAAATAAGTAAATAGGTACTGAGGGCGTAGAGGGTAAATCTGCATGAACAATTTTGAATGTTAGACCCAGCTTTAATTGATTTACTCTGTCTTCGACTTTGAGCCATCCAATATTATCTAAAAGCTCTGCAGATAGGTGGGTCATTGGTCCCAGTCCCAGTAGTAATCGGATTAGTTTGTTTTGAGCAGTTTGGAGCTTGTTTTTTAGTGTCATTGAAGTGTTGGAGTACCAGGACGTACAGGCATAGTCAAAAATGGGGAGAATGAGGGCTCCGGCTAAGGTCCTAAGAGCCTTTTTGTTGATAAAAGGGGAAATTCTACCCAGGAATCTTGTCCTTTGGTTAACCTTTTTAATCACCCTTGTTGCCATGCCTTCGCCTGACAATTTGTTGTCAAGGATACAACCGAGGTATGTGACCTCTTGCTTGCTGGTTATTAACGTATTATCAACTTGAATATTAAAATCTTGTGAATTTAATTTGTTGAGGGAACGGCTTGTCCCAAAGAGAATGGATTCCGTCTTGCCTAGGTGTAACGATAGTTTGTTATCACTAAGCCAAGTTTGGATTTTGGCAAGTTCGGTGCTGAGAGCCTCCTCAACCTGCTCCTTGTCTTTTCCTGATATCAGGAGTGCCGAGTCGTCGGCAAACAAGAATAGTTTACAGTTGCAGGCGGTACTCATGTCGTTAATATATAATAAAAACAGTAGGGGCCCTAAGATACTTCCCTGAGGGACCCCACAGTTCACTGGGAGGGGGAAGGACATGGTTCCATTAATGTCCACCCTTTGTTCTCTCCCTTCTAGGTAGGACCTCATCCACCCTAGAGCATTAAGATCGAAACCCAATGCCTTAAGTTTATCTAATAATATGGAATGATTCACTGTATCGAATGCTTTTTGAAGGTCAAGCATGACCATGCCGCAGACCTTGCCAGAATCTACTTCCTGTCTGATGTAATCATTTAGGTACAGAAGACAAGTGTCTGTGGAGTGTGATGTCCTGAAACCGGACTGGAATTCAAACAGCAGATTGTGCTTTCCTAGGTAATTACTGATTTGATCGTAAATTAGTCTCTCTATGACCTTAGATGTTGAACACAAAATAGAAACAGGGCGATAGTTTCCCACATCAAGCTTACTTCCTTTTTTAAATAGTGGAATTACCCTTGCTAGCTTTAGGTCCTGAGGAACATGGCTTTGAGTTATGGATAAATTTGTAATATGTGCTATTATTGGAGCAATGAGGACAGCAGCATCTCTAAGAAATCTTGTGGGTATGTTGTCGTGCCCAGTGGCCTTGTTTGACTGCAGGGTACTTAGTTGTTTTATTACCTCTTCAGTTGATACCGGCATAATAGAGAATGCGTTGTCTTGAACACCTAGCTTTGAGTAGTGATTTTTAATGTGACCAGAACCATACAGACCAGAGTGTTGGGGAAGTTTATTTAATAATTGGGTAGCGATGTTAGTAAAGAAATTGTTAAAACAGTTAGCTACAGCTGCTTTGTCAGTGATATGGGAACCATTAGAGATAATACTGTAGTTAGTGGATTTGGTTTGTAATTTGTTGCTGCAGCTTAGTTTGTTTAAGGCGTCCCATAACTTTTCAGGGTTTTGTCTATTTTGTTCAATATTGTCATTAATGTAACTTTTTTTTGCCTTTGTAATTAGGCTCTTTACTAAGTTTCTTTGTTTTTTGTATTGTTCATGTGATTGTTGGTTTTTATTTTTGTTGTATTCGGAGTAGTTTATGTTTCTCTGCTTAATAGCCATTAGGATTTCCCCATTCATCCACGGCTCAGTACGTGCCCTGACTCTCACCACCCTTGTGGGAGCAATACTGTCAATAATGTTTAGAAAAGTTAATTTAAACAAATCCCAGGTTTCATCAACGGAGGTGCAATGTAAGATGTGTGACCAGTCAGTTTGCTCGATAGCTGCAGTGAGAGCTTCACTGGAATAATGTTTCATAGATCTGTTTTTGGCTGTGGTGTGATGGTGGACAGCGGATCTATGGATTTTACGGGTGCAGAAAATGATGTTGTGGTCGCTTAAACTGTTTTCAATGACACCGCTTTGCTTAATTTTAGCTGGGTCGGATGTTAAGATGAGGTCAATAGTTGAGTTAGAAGTGGGTCTTGTGATTTGATTAATAAGTTGGGTGAGGCTATGTTGATTACAAAATCTGGTAAAAGTTTTGACGGTGGGGTTATCCTTACGTTGGGTCGGTGTATTGTAGTCACCTAATAGAATTATTTCTGTATTTCCAATAGATGTTATATCATGTTCAATTAGGTCATAAAATTGATTTTGGTCTGGGGGTCTGTACAATGCTGCTATTATTATGGGTTTAGTTTTGGGAAGAATAATCTTCACCCAGACAGATTCAGTGGATTTTCCTAGTTCATCAAGAACCATATAATTAATATTAGTCCTTATATACACACATACTCCCCCTCTTGAACAGGCTTAAAACACATCTAGCATTAACAGAGACAGTGAGAAAACTTTACAACAGAAAACAGAAGGGGGGCTTTTAGGACAATTGACCACTGTAGTCTGTCAGTCACAATGTGGGACAGGGTCTTTGAAATGAGACACTGTCCCACGCAAAGAAGGACATCTGGTCACCCTGTGACTGTCCCACAGAAACGGGGATATCTGGTCACCCTCAAAATACTCGCAAAATACGCTTCAAGACACACACACACACACGCACGCACGCACGCGCACACACACACACACACACACACACACACACACACACACACACACACTCAGAAGCAGCACACACGAGCTACAAGCTAGCCTATGTGCTAATTATTCAACAGACAGGGAGAGGGTGACTACGTTAAGCTGAAGCTGCACACCAGTTGAAACGCAATAATTTCAGCGTGGATGTCGTTTGGTTAGGCTGACATGACGGGGGTCCGCGGGAGTCGGGCGGGACACAGACGGCATGCGTTGACCAGACAGCCACTACTGCTTCGGGAGCTAAACAACTCCGTGTGCTCCGTGTGCGTGCACAGAAGCACTGCATACGCACTGATTGGGCAGCGCGCAGCACAGAAGTGTGACAGTGTCAACACTGGATCAGACTCGCTCCGGTTGATACTGATACTACTGAATAATACTGAATGATCGCGGCCGTTGAGATTTGCTAATGACATGGTTTCAAATCGCACTTTCGGTTTGAAGCCTTAGTGCAGATAACTTTATTAACATGCACATTGTATGAACGACACATTTTTTACTTTTTTTGGGGGGGGGGGGGGGGGGAACGTAGCCAAGGCGGGCCGGGCTTCACTCAGGGCGGCCGCCCTGATAATAAAGCGCTGGGGGAAACCCTGCGCCCCCATGCCATTTTCGCCTGCCCCCCCCCCCCCGCCTGCCCCCCCAATTGGGAAATGTTACATCCGGGCCTGAGTGCAAAATGACTTGCTTGGGCCGGACTACATACCGTAAATTGTAAAAAATGTATAATAAACATTTCATGCTGCAATGGCTGCACTGCAATCATGCTGGCAAACCTCACCAAGTTGGCAGTTGTGTTGTTGTGACAGATTTTTTACCGGGTGATTTATTGCACAAAATTATAAATTCCCCCCCAAAAAATTATAAAAGCTGGCCTATACACGCACACCATCAAATAATTAATTCTCAACTTTTCCATTTACATTTGGCTTACATTTAGTCAATTCTCAGTTGAATTAATGTTTGAATATTGGACTTAATTGTAGCCTATATTATGGTCTGGTAAACCCACCAATAATTCAGAATATTTGCTGTATGGTTTATGCCGGGGGTTTTCGACATCTGGTCTGGGAACCACCAGCGGTCCCTGAGAGGATTCCTAGGTGGTCCCCAGCTAAATGGAAAGTTGGTTAACCAGATTGTAACTCTGAGAGCGTAAAAATGTATACACTCTCAAGAGTTAAAATATTCACCATAATTCATCATATTCATGTAAATCAGTATATTCATGTAAATTAGTAAAATGTAGGAGAATGCATTTTTGACTGTTTTGCCTGGAATTGTAGACAAAAACTAAATAAATCTTTAGTTTTGGCGTCTGAGGGGTGAAGCCGTCATGAAATGGTGGTCCGTGGCTCAACAAATGCTGAATAAATAGTGGGCCCTGGTATGAAAAACGTTGAAAAGAAAACCATTGGTTTATGTATCCCGTCTGTGCTTATAGGAAGACTTTGCATGAACACTCACACACATCACTCTCTCTCTCTCTCTCTCTCTCTCTCTCTCTCTCTCTCACACACACACACACACACACACACACACACACACACACACACACACACACACACACACACACACACACACACACACACGCGCAGTCGCACATCCATCAGCTTTCCTGTGTTTCTTTGAGTGTGCAACGCACTGTGCTGCTGCTGCTACAGCCCCACTGAGGGGGCCATACAAAACAGAGAGAGAGAGAGAGCTGAACGCCATAAAATATACCAACTTCAACACTTTTCCTCAACCAAAAAGGTATCAATAATTTAACCACTACACTTCCCATTTATTTAATTAGAATTTGGCGTGCATGTTTGATCCCAATGGAATACCAGGCCTATACCATATGTGTATATATATACGTGCAGGAATCTGTTGGAATTTTGTATAGGGAAATCCCAAACAGGGAAAACGCATCCTTCCCTCGAGAGAGAGAGAGGGAGAGAGGGGGAGAGAGAGAGAGAGAGAGAGAACATAATGAATGCTGGATAACGCCAGATTATTATATATATTTTTGCCTCGGTCAGAAGAAAAAAAAGACGGTGGGCAGAGTGGGGGGAGGTTTGGGGAAAAACATGTGGATCAGCAGAATATAATTTAAGTTTAAGCACCGAAAATGTGCACCAAAACGAACTCTCCCTACTTAAAATTCACAGTAGCAGCTCCAGTGATTCCAGTTCCTGACGAGAGAGAGAGAGCGGGAGAGAGAAGGGGGGTTGGGTTGGCGGGTGGGTAGGGTAGGGTAGGGGGAGATCCTTGTGGGTTCTGTCATAATACTAATGGACTCTCTCTTTGATCCGAACCTCATGAGACCTGGTTCTTGTTGCCATCTCTCCCATCGCCCCCGCACACGTACGTACGAGGCGAGGAGCGCAGCTCAAAGGGGCCTTTATCTCTCACCACATCAAATACAAATAACACTAGCCCATAATAATCTGTACCTAGACCATGTCAGCACGCTAATGCACGCTACGTATTCATTATTTATTAAATGGCAGCGCTATTGAGCGCGTACGTTGGGGTATTTTCGGTGTACAACAATGTATATAAATAGCCCTCCTCCCTTGACAGGAGTTTGCTGTCCTCACCTTTTGAGAGGACATTTTGTCCCCGGCAAAAGATAGGACGTACGTGGCAGCATGCAGTCACGCACGTACGTGCATCGTGCACAGTTGCACGCACGTGCACACACATACATACGCAGTGTTGCCAACTTGGCGCACTGGTTGCTATATTTCGCTTTTTTCAGACCTCTATGTCAAAATTAGTGAAAATCTCTGGTGAAATAATCTAGTGTAAAATCTATGCTGGTTGAGGTGAAATTGATTGACAGGCGCCAGTGATAAAACCCTCATTTTTCACCATTTTTTTTCCTCCTATGACAGTGGTTTCAGCAGGCTAAATGATGGACAGTTGGTTCACCAGATGTAACTCTTTGAGAGTGTAAAAATGAAACCAAATGGACCATGGCGGATGTGAATCATGATGACACACACAATCTTTTTGGACAATCAAATAATTTATAAGATGAAAAATGAAACAAAGTGTTGTATCCTCCCGTTTTCTACTTCTTGCTAATTAGATATTGCATGATGATATTGTGTGTCGTCATGATTTGTCACGACCCGAGTTGGTTTCGTCCGTGGCACAATCGTTATATTTTCGAAATGTCTATGAGGAAAATGAATGAGGATTCCATTTCTGGAACAGGGGCGGTGACGTCACTGTGCAGGTCTATAGCCCAAGTCTACAGTACACAACTAAAGAATGTAGAAGACTAATGGTCATTTTGATCTGTATGTTTATACATGTACAGGTAAAGGCAAGCATCAAGCGCATTCTAGTGCATTTTGGAAGTGCCACTAGAGTGCATTTTGGATTTTGGCAGTTGGCAACACTGCACCCACACACAAGCGCGCACATACAGTACATGCACACGCACACACCAACTCAGACACGCTAAGTACCCCCATTCCTCCAACTCCCACCAGTGCTGGTGGGGAGAGGAGGGAAGGCCAGTGAGACTCATTGCTCAGTTGGAGCGTTCCAATTGGTTCATCCCAACCGATACCTCATTGATTCCATTACCCACAGGCCCCTATGATGTATGGCCCGTATGCTCCACGTCCAAATTGCTTTTTACCAGACCAGACTACCCCCCCCCCTGTCCCCACATGCACCGTCACGTACACAAGCAGGAATCAGGGGCGGATCTAGGCATGGGTATGGGGGGGGGGGCACCAAAAAAGATGGCATGCAAAACAACCCAAGATATTTCAAATTAAAGTGCTTATATTTAAAATGATTTGAAAGACTACTACTGCTACTAACTAACTACAGCTGTGTCACCACTAAACCGACAGCATTTCATCATAGAAAACAGAAAACTCTCTGAGTCAGACCTTTAGCTTTATGCATGCTGCGTGTCTGTTGCAACTCCAACAACTGATCATAATATTGACAATGCTTTACTTGACTAATAAAAGCCCTGCAACTGAAAATGCTATGGGCTGCTATGCTATGGTGCCCATAGCACCATACCATACCATTTTCTCCTGCCCCCCGCCCCCCAATTGGGAAATGTTACATTCGCCCCTGCCGTCACACATACACTTGCAGGCTGGCACGCCATGCGCATGCACACACACACACACACACACACACACACACACACACACACACACACACACACACACACACACACACACACACACACACACACACACACACACACACACACACACAGGTCCAGGGACCCCTAGTGGTATACCAGGGGGTACCTAAATTAGATGTACATTAGTTTGGAACCAAATGGACCAACTGGACCGTAACGGGTCAATTTGATTCCATTTTCTACACTCTGAGAGTTAAAATTGATTAAATGAATTGGTGCACCCACAGATAGAAATGCCATTAAATGGGGGTCCATATAGACCAAACTTGCGGTCCTTAAAATTTAAACTGTTTGAGAATCACTGTTGCTAGAGGCGTTAAAAAATATATATATTTTGAAATGGGGGGTTGTGAGGTTAATTTGAGTGTCATTGACATTGACAAGTTGCCCTAAAGAGCATAATAATGCACTTGTAGATCTGCTATTTTCTGTGCATAGCACAAGTGTGGCCAACTTGGCACATTTGTCGCTATATTTAGCTTTTTTCAGACCCTCCTCACCCCAAAATTAGTGAAAAACTCCTGGTGGAAAATCTAGTGCTTTTTTGCTGGTGAGTCTGGGGGAAATTGCTTGACAGGCACCAGAGATAAAACCCTCGTTTTTCACCATTTTCCCTCCTATGATAGAGTCCTCCTTCCTTCCTAGAAAGGGCCATTGGTAACCAAATGGACCCTTATATATAGATCTGTAACTCTTGAGAGTTAAATTATATTTAAACTTCTGAAATACCTAATTTTCAAGAATCTACACATTTTGAAAATGTCAAAGAATTGCTATTTTGACCAACATTTTCCCAGTTATTTCTCCCAAATTAGTCCGAGAGACTAAACTCAACATCAAATGGTGGACCGTGGCTAAAATGCAGAATACATAGTGGGTCCTGGTATGAAATTGGTTGAAAACCCACTGCTCTAGTGCATTCTAGTGCATTTTGGAAGTACCACTAGTGCATTTTGGATTTTGGCAGTTGGCAACACTGCATGACACCGATGCACAGTGTAGTATAAATGGAGCATTACCCTATAGCCACCCTAACCCTTACACCTAACCCACTGTGCTATGGGTCGCTGCATAGTGAGTAGAATGTCCACCCGCCTGGGAAACAGAAGGTCCTTGTGGTTCATGTCCTGCTATAGGTCGAGGTGGTCCCCGAGCAAGGCACATCAACCTCTCAGTGCTGCCTGAGGCACTTCCCTGTGTAACGCTGCGCACAGCTAATACATGTGATATGTACAGTATTGTTCCTTCAGCTGCCTCTGTCTCATACATATAGCAACGTAGATTACACAAAAAAAGATTGAATATGAATTTGAAGATTTTCAGAAAACCTTTTAGCTTAGGTTTTATAGGAGCCATTTTTAGACTGCAAACGTGGCTATAGCATGTAAGCAAGTAATATACAAATGAATGGAATGCAATGGGATATATAAGCTATAATGACTTGAGTCATTTCTTGTTTTAGCCGTGGAACAATCTCTCGTGTCGTGAAGATCGGGAAAATGATTCTCACAATTATGATTACTAGCGATATCTGGTCTCCGATTATTTAACGACCAATTACCGATTCTGACCTATTCTGATATAATACAGAGGACCACAATGGAAACAAGCCTATAGACCCTATAGAGGCTTGGCCCAAAGCCTGTTAAATCAATCATTAAATCTCATACAGTACACTCTTTTCCAAGTGTCTGTTTTCATCACTGAACGACAACCGAATGAGATGTGTGCAGAAATAAAAGGTCGAAATTTGTTTAATTTTATTAAACAAAATGATGTGCATCCATCAGGGCTATAGATTATGGGCTCTATTTTAGTCACACACTTAACCCCTTATGCCTAAACTTCTTTGCCTTTTGACTATTTTGAATAACATTTTAATAGTTAAAGTGACCAGTACACAAGCTAACAATGTGTCATTGAAGACTGGCTATAGTTGAACTATTCAAAATTGTTTTGCAAAGTGGTTTAGGCATAAGGGATTTAGCGGTGATGAAAATGGAGCCCTATGTACCTCCAAAATATTCTTCAATACAACACATTATACTACACATGTGGGAATATTTTGTATAACATTTAGCAATAAAAAAGTATAGATTCATATAAGTGCTAGTGCACACACACACAAAGATGTCCTGCAGGTGAAGATCAGACGTAAAGGTCTCAAAGTAATGACCTCCACTCAATAGGGGCCGCATTAGCATCACATTAACCTTTGCGTCCGTGCACACTCGCGCGTGCGTGTTTGTGTTTGTGGGAGAATGTACTCATAGGCTAATGCACGCGTGAGGGCTATAGAGGACAAAGGGTCACACTCTCTCCTATACCTCCTCCGTCCAGCCCTCTTATCAACTCAAATATCTAT
This sequence comes from Benthosema pterotum, assembly GCA_039105355.1. Taxonomy (NCBI): domain Eukaryota; kingdom Metazoa; phylum Chordata; class Actinopteri; order Myctophiformes; family Myctophidae; genus Benthosema; species Benthosema pterotum. The sequence continues at coordinate 6,247,603 of CM076978.1, forward strand.
CAACCTCTCTTCTTTCTCTATCTCTCTACTGCTACTCTCTCTCTCTCGGTTTAATTCTCTTTAAATGGATGGCCTCATTGGCCCCAGCTGTGTTCTCCTCCTCCCTCCCTCCTCCCCCATGTTCTCCTTGCCCTCCCTCCCCTCATCCCTTCGTTTTTTCCACTGTTTATTCCTCTCCTGGCACGGGAAGCACCAACACAGCACTAATGCCCTCCACGCTGAGCACGCACTTCTCTGCTCTCTCTCTCTCTCTCTGTCTCTCTCTCTCTGTCTCTCTCTCTCTCTCTCTCTCTCTCTCTCTCTCTTTCTGTCTCTCTCTCCTTTCGTCAATTTCTATGTTTCTACAGCTCTATCACCTTCTATTGCTCTCTTTCCATCTCTCTCTCTCGTTCCGTCTCTCTTCTGTTTCCGTCTGACCATGTCTGTCTTCGCTTTCGTGTCTCTCTCCATCAATGTCTCTCTGTGTCTCTCTCTCTCTCTCTCTCTCTCTCTCTCTCTCTCTCTCTCTCTCTCTCTCTCTCTCTCTCTCTCTCTCTCTCTCTCTCTCTCTCTCTCTCTCTCTCTCTCTCTCTCTCTCTCCCTCTGTCCTCTCTGACTTGCTGACTGGAATCATCGTCCCATCCCCCCTCCTCCGACTTTTCACCTCTGAAATAAATATAGGGAAGTGAACCCTGAGGGCAAAAGTCACACTCCTTGACACCCGCCATAACACACACACACACACACACACACACACACACACACACACACACACACACACACACACACACCGTAGCGTAGTGTGATGAACTGACTGACCACTCGTCTGTCACTGTCACCGACACACGACTGGCGCTATCACAAGAAGCTCCTTCTTGGATTGGATCCCATCTCCCTGCCACCAATATTTTCCGCAATAACCTGTAAGATAAATCAGTGGTTTTCAACCATTTTGATCCCAGGGCCCATTATTTATTCAGCATTTGAGCCACGGGCCAGCATTTGAGGACATTTTTGCCCCACAGAACTCCAAAACTAAAGATTTCTTTTGCTTTTGTCCTCAATTCCAGGCTGGATTTGGGAAACAAAACAGTCAAACATACAGATCAAAATGACCATTAATCTTCTACATTCTCTAATTGTATAGACTTCAGATGATGAATATTTTAACTCTTGAGAGTGTAATGGAAAAAAATGAAACCAAATGGACCCTTGCAGGTCCATTTGGTGTCATGTATACACTCTCAAAGATTTACACCTGGTTAGCCAACTTTCCATCATTTAGCTTGGGGACCATCTGGAATCCTCTCAGGGACCACTGGTGGTCCCAAGACCACCGGTTGAAAACCATGCACTGAGCTAAATAACAAAACCCAACAACAAGATATAGACATGAATAAACCAAACAACAAATCTTAAAACATTAGCACAAATAAAGAGCGTAGAACAGTCTTTCTCCTGGCTTCCAGTTGCAGCTAGGGTTATAAAGAGAACACTAAAGACCTTCACTTCAAAGACAGATGGTTGATGGCTCAGGACGAGAGGAACCAGAGGAAACCATTCTCTGCTGCCAACGCTGACTGAATTGACTACAGTCAGTGAATTGTTTGTGAGGCTTTATAGCTTTATAACTGATATAGGATCCAATCCACTGGCGCAGGAGTTCACAGGGTTCATCAGAGCTGTCCACTCTGCAGACTGAGAGGAACAATTCACTCTACCAGTAAGTCTATGGTCATGTCACTGTCAGTGCAGTATACAGGAAACGGAGATGCTATCGTCCACTGTTGGGCAGAAACCTTATATATGATTCCGTATAGATTGTTCTAATTGTTCACACATTGCCGCACGTCAGTGGGTTTTCAACCTTTTTCAGACCAGGGCCCACTATTTATTCAGAATTTGAGCCACGGATCACCATTTGATGACGTATTAGCCCCACAGATTTCTTTCACTTTCGTCCACAATTCCAGGCTGGATATCATAGAAAACAAAACAGTCAAACCTACTGATCCAAAATGACCATTAATCTTCTACATTCTCTAGTTGTGTAGACTTGGGCTAATTCAGATGATGAATGTTTTAACTCTTGAGAGTGTAAACATGAAACGAAATGGACCCATAAGGGTCCATTTGGGACCAGTGTCGCGGCAAGTGCAGCGACACTAGCTTACTATAGCTTACACAAGCTGTGCTGCATTGCATGCGTTGTAGATCAGCTGTTGTCGCCCCACCACAGACGAACAGGACAGACAAGTTACGATATGCATGTACTGCATACACCATAGTCCAGTGTTTTGCTCCTATTATTAATTGGTTGAATGATTCACTGGTTAATTGGCAGATTCATTCATTCATTCATTCATTCATTCATTCATTCATTCATTCATTCATTCATTCATTCATTCATTCAGGCATGGTCTGTAGAACCATAGGAATAAAGAATTGACCTCCATTTGAAACACTGGTCTGTGCTGAAATGTCCTTGGTCCTTCAAGTCTCCTTGAAAGAGGGGCACACACACACACACACACACACACACACACACACACACACACACACACACACACACACACACACACACACACACTCACACTCACACTCTCTCTCTCTGCCTCTATTTCTCTATCTCTCTCTCTCTCAAACACCAAAAGGATTCTCAGCATGCAGTAGGCTGTCTGTCTGTCTGTCTGTCTGTCTGTCTGTCTGTCTGTCTGTCTGTCTGTCTGTCTGTCTGTCTGTCTGTCTGTCTGTCTGTCTGTCTGTCTGTCTGTCTGTCTGTCTCACTCCCCCTCGCTCCCTCCGTTCTCCCGCTGATTCGTCTTCTCTCTCTAACCCTCACCTCCTCTCCTCCTCCACTGCATGGTACTCTCTAGTTTCTTGTAGACAGGAACGATTCCACGATATCAGTATGCTATACTGTACGGATAGAGCCTGGGACTACAGCTTCGTGTTGTTGTTTTGTAAATAAAGAAAAAAGTGTCATGGCCAAACATCTCAGCGGTGTTGTGGTGAGGCTGGGAGGTCGGGAGTTACAATTCTCAGCCTACCGAAGACTCTAAACCCAATGGCCCCCTGCTTGGCACTCAGCATCAAGGCGTGGATTGGGCGTAAATCCCTGCAACACGCAAGCGTTGTGTCTAGCTTGTAAGGCCAGCTTCCTCACGCTTAAACAGGAGATAGGCTCCTGCCTGGTGGGCATCATCATTTCTCGGCAAGGCTTATACTTATAATTGACAATAATGCACAAGCATAATGGAGAACAATCACTGTTTTGCTTCGAGTAAGACAAGTTTAGGCGGCCGCACCAAGCAAGGGCATGTGTCACATGATCTACTCTATTTCTTACTCATGAGCAGTGTTCCGTTGCTCCCGACTGTATATGATTAAAGCATTTTGAAATTGCGAGAGTCTGGCGTGGCCAGTATCCAAATATGTTAGCTTATTGCGTCCTGATTGGCCAGCCCAATTTTCTGGAGTATGAAGTGGCCGTGCAATTGAGCTATTCCAGATCTGGTGACCGAATCAAAAATATTCATCATTTTGAATTTGCCCAAGTCTGCACAACTACAGAATGTACCAGATTAATGGTCATTTTGGTATGGTGGTCCTTGGCTCCAGGCCCTGGTGTCAAAAAGGTTGAAAACCACTGCTTCATATGAAAAACTTTGGTGTTGCCCACCCTGCCATTCTTTCAGCCCACCGTAGTAGGGCTGGCTAAATCCGGCCCTGAGTTAGAGTACAGTGCTAGGCTGCCCCCTCCTCCTCTGCATGGTTAGAGTACAGTGCTGTGCTCCTAATGGAGTACAAGCCTGTTAGAGAAACATGCCATGCTTTAGGATCACCAGGGACCGGCTCTGGCTGCTGCATCGCAAATCCTCCAGCTTTCATCATGCACACATGCCAGGGGATGGCGGGGATCTAGGCATGGGCATGGGGGGGCAGGCAGTGCCCCCCTAAATGCCCAGTCAGTCTGCCCCACCAAACATGATGGCGTACATGCAAAACAACCCAAGATATTTCAAATTAAAGTGCTTAGGCCTAAATGATTTGAAACACTACTACTAACTACAGTACTTGTGGCACCACAAAACCAACAGCATTTCATCATTGAAAACGGAAAACTCTCTGAGTCAGACCTTTATTCTTGATGCTTTACTTGCCTAATAAAAGTCCTGAAACCGACAATGGTATGGGTGCGGCTTCATCGCAGCTGCCCCCATACCATTTTCTCCTGCCCCCCCAATTGGAAAATGTTACATCCGCCCCGGGCCCTAACACATGCATGCACACACACACTATTGCGTGCATGCACATTTATACACACATGCACACAGCCAAACACACACACAGACACACAAGCACGCACACACACACACACACACACACACACACACACACACACACACACACACACACACACACACACACACACACACACACACACACACACGCGTGTGTGCAAAAGAGCACAGAACTGTAAACATCAACAGACACGCGTACATAGAGGAATGCATGTCCATGCACATACACAAATACACGTACGCACGCTTGCTCACAAGTGGCCCATATACACACACATGCAGGTGCAGGAGAGGACATACTGTTGTACTGTATATTATGCTTGCACATAGGAACGAAACTGCACGCATCACGTCCACAGATGGCGCCTCCAGGCTTGAAGCAACGGGCCCTGGTGGGCAAGTTTGGTACTGCAGGCGGGTGGAATTCATGCACGAACGCCCCGAGAGCACGCACGCTGGTTTGCTTTGTGCACTCGGACAGGGCAGTTTGTTTTTAAGTTGTTTTCTGGATGAACCAGCGGTCCTCACGTCATATACTACCTCTCAAAACATAACAGATGTATTATATGACAGATAATAAGCTCACAGGAATCCCACAAGCTTGTTTTTTGATGCTGTTTAGTTTTTTTTTTTTCTTTGCTCGTTCACGACGGCGCTAGTTCATGAATCCTTTCCGTTCCCATAATCCCTTGCTTCGGGCACGTTCATGGAGGAAATACGCATTTTCCTCCATGAACGCGCGCATTTGACCACCAAATTTTGGTGGTCAAATGCGGAAATAGGCGCACTTCCGACGGTCTTCCGGGTGCTTCAGAACTCCTATGAGCAATGTATTGAAATGAACGGCAAGGGGGCGGGGCTATCGCTCCAGTCGGGTCTCTATATTTTATTACTCTATGGGCATGCACACACACACTCAGCCGCACACACACTTCCCTCTCTACTCCCAACACAAGCCACCATGTCCTGCCTGATTGCGGATCATTGTGCAACCTCCAATCATCCATAATGGCTTCATTACATTATCATTTTATTGTGTCTGCCATCAGTGCCACGCAGGTCAGTTGTAAATTGAGAGACAGTAATGCTGACGTTATGGCTTTTCTCCAACCGGTCTATAGTGGTGGAACATGGACTGGTGCCTTACACCTGGGGGCTTCGCTGCCCCCATGACCCACAGAGCAGCGGTTGGAATGGTTTTCAAGGTGTTACTCGCGGGGCTGGCCCGGATGTAACGTTTCCCAATCAGGGAGGGCAGGCAAAAATGGTATGGGGGCGACACGGGTGATGAAGCATGCCATTTCCAGGACATTACAGTTACAGGACATTTATTAGGCAAGTGAGCATCAATAACAGCATCAGTTGTTGAATTTGTGACAGCATGCATGAAAGTAAAGGTCTGATGATGAAATGGTGTTGGTTTGGTGTTGCCAGAATTGTAGTTAGATAGGGTTGTCTTTCAAATAATTTTAAATAATACTATAAGCACTACAGCATAAATCCTGGTGGAAAATCTACTGCGTTTTTGCTGGTGAGTTGGGGTAAGTTGGTTGACAGGCGCCAGATATAAAACCCTCCTTTTTCACCATTTTTCCTCCTATATGATAGAGTCCTCCTTCCTTCCTAAAAAGGACCATTGGTAACCAAATGAGCCCTTTTAGATCTGTAACTCTTGAGATCATAAAATGAAACCAAATGCACCCGTACGGGTCCATTTCGTTTCATTTTACGCTCTCAAGAGTTAAATTATATTTAAACATGAAATACCTAATTTTCAAGAATCTACAAATTTAGAAAATGTGTAGAAGATTGTTATTCTGACCAACATTTTATCAGTTATCTCTCGTAAATTAGTACGAGAATAAACTCACATGGTGGTCCGTGGCTAAAATGCAGAATTAATGGTGGGCCCTGGTATGAAAATGGTTGAAAACCACTGCTCTACAGGTAGTGCATTTTGGAAGTGCCACTATAGTGCATTTTGGATTTTGGCAGTTGGCAACACTGGTCCCTGGCACAACATTTTGTCAGATGGCGGCATGCAGCCAGATATACTCTGTGATAATCTTTGGAGAAGCGGTGACATATGGGAGGGATCTCGGGAGGTCACGGCGGTTTCCGGTTCGTCCCTGGCGCCGTGCCAAAGTGTCCTTGAGCAAGACGCCCACAACTGTTCCCTGGGAGCTCAGCTCAGCAGCTGGCCAGCCTCTCATTGAGTTAGTCTAGGTTAAATGCAGAGGACAAACTCCAGGTATACGTGCAAATGCACTTGGCCAATAACCCCATCTGTGCAATGCAATGCACGGTGCGCACACGTCGCGCGCGCACGTGTGCATGGCACACACTCTTTGGAAAATCGGAGGAAAGTGAAAAGGGGCTGAGCTGAGGGGTGTTTGGAATCATACAGATCTTAATAGTTTTATCGCTGATCACGCTCTCGTCGTGTTCTTACTGTGGGGCAACGCTCGGCGAACACAACGAAGGCGCAGAACACGACGAAATGTAGATTTCATTCTTTAATCCATTGAGCGCATCGTCTGATAAAGATCCTATGGCTGACTTTCATTTGGGACAGAATGGGCGAATGGGACTTTTTTTTTTGTCCCATTCACACCCATTCAATCAAAGGCATTCAAAAGCCTCTTCTGAGAATCTGCCCCTGAATGTCGTGGGCGCATGGGTAG
>CM076978.1:6259569-6311133 GCA_039105355.1 Benthosema pterotum
TTACGCTCTCAAGAGTTAAATATTCATCATCTGACTAGCCCTAGTCTACACTAGAAGATTAATTTTCATATTGATCTGTATCTTTGCCTGTTTTGTTTCCAAACTCCATATTGTGGACAAAAGCAAAAATAAATCTTTAGTTTTGGGGGGACTGTGGTGTGCGGGTCTCCTCCCTTCTAAAGTTTGCTGCTTTGTCTGCCCTAGACCAACGCACCTGCCCAAAACTAGATCGGGTGTGCAGAAGTCCTCTCTCTCTCTGGGGACTGTAGGGATAAAATGTCCCCAAATGGTGGTCTGTCGCTCAAATCCTGAATAAATAGTGGGCCCCTGGTATCAAAGAGGTTCAAAACCCCTGCACTATAGGAACCTAAAGTATTCTATGTTCCATCGATCCAGTCGATTGATTGATCATTAAAACAGACACGTGCACACTGAAAATGCCCAGTATTTAACAAGCCACTTAGGCTATACTAAACGTCACCCAGTGTCATGCAATGAACAAAATCAATCGATGGATTGAGCTGGGTAGGCCACAAACGCTTTAAACATGGACACTGATGCAGAAACGGTTGGGTTAGAATCTAACCCAATATTTTCTTATTTCAATTATATAAAAGGTTGGGTAAGAATCTAACCCATCCTCACCCAACCCTTTCTTTCTTCAATTATAAAAGGTTGGGTTAGAATCTGACCCAACCTTTTCTTTCTCCAATTATAAAAGGTTGGGTTAGAATCTGCAGGGCTTGACACTAACACTTGCCCGGGGCAAGTAAAAAAAAATGGTCGGGCAAGTGAAGACTGCTACCAGGTTGCCCGATCGGGCAAGTGTGCAACTTCGCTATTACACAACACAAGATATATTGGTCTTGAAGGTGGTCATTGCACTCTGCCTCTGTGTTCTTTCCCTGTTCTCTACAGTTGTATCTATCTCTCTCCTAGGTCCATTTGGTTTCAAACTATCATTTTGCTGGGGTCACAGATCCCCGAGTCCATGACCACTGTGGGAACCACTGATTTACAAGTTGAATATTTACTGTGACTGATTTTGACTTAAACCAAACAGTCTTTGACTTCGAAAAGAAATGTTTAAAGCACCCAAGTAGAATGTAAACTCAAATGCAAAATTTACAATATTTTGGGGGCAAGTGACAATGACCTGAGGGCAAGTAGCACCTGACTTGGCAGGTGTTGGACTTGGCAGTCCAAGTCAAGTTGAGTTTCATTCATGAAGTGCAATGGCCAGGGGGAGGCTATGGATTTAGTGTAAAAGTGTCACTTAGGGTCAGGCCCAACTTGGAAGAGTGTTAGGGGGGTGCATCAGGGGTTAGACATCCATACTATAAACCACGAAATGTCTGTCTGTCCGTCCGTCTGAATGAATGAATGAATGAATGAATGTCTGAAACACAAATATCTCCGCGATTGCCCCACCAATCGCTGTAAGTTTTCACACAGCCGTTCACCATAATATCATGAAGAGCGTGACGAAGCCCTTTTGCCAAATTAACACACCGTTGATTTATAATGAAACAAATATCTCCGCGATTGCCCCACCAATCGCTGTAAGTTTTCACACAGCCGTTCACCATAATATCATGAAGAGCGTGACGAAGCCCTTTTGCCAAATTAACACACCGTTGATTTATAATGAATTTATTTGTGCGTCCCATTAGCTTTATATGCGGGAAGCGACCCGCCCCTATCACACACGTCACACCGACCCAACATGGAATTATCATTGCGGGGAATATAAGCGCATGGAGACGAGTGAGACGCTAGCGCAATGGACACGAGTGAGACGCGAGCACAATGACTACAACGAATCGCCGACCCTCCCTCAACGCATTGCATTGCCTGCTCTGCTGCTCCGTCAATGAAGAAAATAAAACATAACCTCGACTCGCGGCGTGTCGGCTGCTTTAGCCTACTCGACACGGTGTTTGAGGAGCAGTAGGACGTAGCCTATTCAGGCTGCACGAACAGCGCTCGAGTGCTCAGTTTCTGACCCCCCAATGTCGCAACTGTGACTCTACATGCCATTGATGTCGCAACGTTGACTCTGCATGCCCTTGAACGGCCAGAGTGTTACAGACAGTAGACAGAGTTGCGACAACTCCATAGACATGTACAGGCAGTTCGCCATCATGGCACACAGCCCATCTCTCTCTCTCTCAAACCCGGAACTTTTCCACCCACCGCGGCACGCTCGATCTTCCCCTAAGTGTTGCGACGTTCAACACCAAAATAGAATATAACGATATAATCCACCATGATTATAACAGCGCTGACTCTCGCATAGACACGAGTGAGACATACAACGAATTGCCGATCCTCCATGCAGCCTCGCATTTCCTCAGTGGTTACAGCAGCACCCCAGCTACTCACAGAAAAAAACAACATAGCGTCGATTATCTGTCTCGCAACGACCGCTGTTCCACAACACTGCGACGTGAAACTTCACTTTTGATATGCGTGTGTGCGTGCGTGTACACACGGTGTCTCCCTTCAACTCTGCACTAATGGCTTATTAACTCATTGGTTCTCAACCAGTGGTCCTTAAGAGGATTCCAGGTGGTCCCCACTCCCAGGCCAACTTTTTTTCTATGCGTGTACACACGTGTCGACTCTACACTAACACCGTGGTTTTCAACCAGTGATCTGGGGACCACCAGTGGTCCCTGAGAGCATTCCAAGTGGTCCCCAGGCTAAATGATGGAAAGTTGGTTAACCAGATGTACTGTAACTCACATCGCACATCATGCCACAAAGAAGTAAAGAACACAGCATACCTTTGGCTGGCACGCAACACCAAAGATTAACATTCAGTCATGAAACACAACCAGGTAATCATAACAGGTTCTGACAACTTATGTTTGTGGAAGATTCACATAAACAGAGATGAACACTTGGAACAATATTTCATGATGTCCACAGAAACAACCATTTTTATGCAACATTATTTATCACCATTTTTCTGTACGCCTTGCTTTGCCACAACTGATTTATCATTTCCCATGTTACAATATACTTTAAAACAATTGTTCCTCAAACCACTTACATTAATGGAATGATTAGTACATCACATTACCCACGCTTTGCATGATTTGGACTTCACATATTAAACGGGTAAGGTCCTAGTTATACTAACTAGCGGCTCAAACATACTCCAGGGTGAAGTGAGTTTTTGGGTGAAGCGTTTTCACCACAATCACCACAACCTTTGTAACCAACCTATGAAACATGGCTTGCTGTGTGGTTCTTGGTTTATGGCATGGGTTTTCAACAGGTGGTTCGAGGACCACCAGTAATCCCTCAGAGGTCCTCAGCTAAATGATGGACAGTTGGTGACCAAATGGACCCCATAGATCTCTTACTCTTGAGTGTGTTAAATTTGGTTTGAGTGTCCGTTTGGTTTCATTTTATACTCTCAAGAGTTACATTATATTTTATAACTTCTGAATTAATTAATTCAGAAGAATGTCCACAATTAGAAAATGTAGAATAATTGTCACTTTGACCAACATTTTGTCAGTTTATCTGACAAAAACTTGAAAATCCTTGCTTTTGGGTCCGAGAGACTAAACTCATCATAACATGGTGCACGGTCCGTGGCTAAAATACAGAATAAATAGTGGTATGAAAAAAGGTTGAAAACCACTGGTTTATGGGATTTGCTTCTTGTTTTTTGTCAGTCGGACACCTGACTGTAGAACTGTGGGGGTGCAGTAGCAGCAGAAAGCAACAAAACAGAAAAAGCAAAAGGGCTCGCGGGACATTAAGAAGCATCCGTGCAGAGAATCTAACTTGCCTATAGTGGTGGTGGTGTTGGAGTGTATAGGAGGTCAGAGCTGTAAATGTGATGCCTAGGCCCTAGTGTCCATTCGGGGCTTTTATACTAAAATATAAAAAGCTGTAAATCAATATCTCAGAGAGAGAGCCAACGTATATAGGGAAGCCAGTGTGGGGCCTGCTATAGCTGACCTGTCAAAATGCCTGCATCTGTAAGGATGAGAGCGGACCCATTGAGCAGGTTGTTGTGGTGTTTCATAATAACAGAGAACTCTTTTCCCTCCACATGGCCTCAAAATGCTCTTCTCACTGAAATCAGAACCACAGACTCACTCCCTATCTTCCACCGCAGTCTGAAAACACACCTCTTCTTCAGACTCCATCTCATCCCATAGCACTTGCAGTACCAACCTAGGTATTTTAGATAGCATATATTTAAAGGGGAATTCCACCCATTTTCAACATTTTACTATGTCATTGATGTACCTTCGAGGTGCTGGGTGGACATGATTAAAAAAAAAAAAACTCCTCCCATTTTGTGTTCCCAAGAAATGGAGGTCTGAAGAAAATCATTAACATGGTGAAACATCTTGATGCCATCATCGAGATGTATTTTCACCATGTTAATGGATTTCTTTAGACGCTTGTTTTTTCTGAGAGCGTAGAAATGGAACCAAATGAACCTGTTAGGGTTCATTTCGTTCCATTTGTACGCTCTCAGAAAAATGTCAAATGGTTGGAATTCCCCTTTAAGTAGACTTAGATAGAATTTTGTTTACCCATATAGGAGGTCCTGCTGTGAGACACATTCATTTTGTTGCATATCAGGTTTTAGAATGTATACGCCAAATGTATCGCCATGTTTTAGTGCTTAAATTGTAAATTCAACTAAATCTGTATGCATATGATCTATCACATTTTTCTTCTTTTAGTTCATGCTTAAAGGGGCATTCCACCCATTTTCAATTTTTGTGTGAGAGTATACCCCATTTGTACACTCTCAGGAAAAAAAAGAGGCCCTAAAACAAAAATCACTAACATGGTGAAACACAACTTGATGACATCAAGTTGTGTTTCACCATGTTAATGATTCTTTTCAGACCTAAATTTCTAGGAAAGACAGAATAGGGGAAGTTTTTTTTTATCATGTCTTCTAAATTCCTAACAGTGTCTGCTAAATGCCTACATTGTTGTTCTATTTTGAAACTATTTAATCGGCTCAAACTGTTGTGGACATATAGGAGAGACAGAGCGGTCTTTGGAGGAGGGTGAAATACATAATCTGGCGCCTGTTATGATATCCACAGTATAAAAATGTGAGAGAAGGTTTGCAGATTGATGTGGACACATCCAGGCTGACAGTGACCGGAGGCTATTATATGAGTCCTGCATTTAGAGAGTCAAAATCTACTTTGGGCTCGGCCCTGTGTGACGATGATGACATCAGAGAAATCACTTGCCAGGGGTGGATGTAACATTTCCCAATTGGGGGGGCAGGAGAAAATGGTATGGGGGCGGCTTCATGAAGCCGCACCCATACCATTTTCAGTTACAGGACTTTTATTAGGCAAGTAAAGCATCAATAATAACATCAACGAGTTGCAACAGACACGCAGCATGCATGAAGCTAAAGGTCTGACTCAGAGAGTTTTCTGTTTTCAATGATGAAATGCTGTTGGTTTTGTGGTGACACAGCTGTAGTTAGTTAGTAGCAGTAGTAGTGCTTTAATTTGAAATATCTTGGGTTGTTTTGCATGCCATCGTGTTTGGTGGGGCAGTCTGGGCATTTAGGGGGGCATTGCCCCCCCATGCCCATGCCTAGATCCGCCCCTGTCATTTGGTCTCATGCTTCCAGCGTTATTTAGTCAATCTGTCTCTGAGGAGATACTTTTAAGCTTATCATATTTCCATTTTACACGTTCCGCATGCAGTCCTGCTTTACACGGCCCTGGGTAGCATCATTTAACTGAGATTTCTGGACATTATTTCACCATTTCAAGTATTTTCAAGCGTGATGCCTTGAGGAATTGATGACATAACTCTATTTAGGAGTGTAGCTGTAGGCCAGTGGTTTTCAACCTTTTTGATACCAGGGACCACGATTTATTCAGCATTTGAGCCAAGGACCACCATTAGTGGACATCAACCCCACAGAGCCCAAAACTAAAGATTTATTTAGCTTTTGTCCACAATACCAGGCTGGATTTCAGAAACAAAACAGGCAAATATACAGACCCAAATGACCATTAATCTTCTACATTCTCTAGTTGTATAGACTAATTCAGATGATGATGAATATTTTAACTCTTGAGAGTGTGGAATTTTAACTCTTGAGAGCGTAAAAATGAAACCAAATGGACCCTTAAGGGTCCATTTGGTTTCATTTTCACACTCTCAAAGAGTTGGATCTGGTTTACCAACTTTCCATCATTTAGCCTGGGGACCACCTGAAACCCTCTCAAGCACCACTGGTGGTCCCCAGACCACTGGTTGAAAACCACTGCTGTAGGCTATATCAGAATAAAAAAAATGTGAAAATGTGGCTCAAATCTTTGAATATTCTGCCGAAGCGAACGTTTTTACCTCAAATATATTGCTTCTGGGAGGGGGGTCCCTAGAACTACATATTTTCAGGTAGAGGTCGGTCATATGCAGATGAAATCGCGGGTCATTGACATAAAATATTGAGGACCATTGAAACATGAGTTTTTGTGCTTGAATCTAGTGTTGGGTCAAAATGTATTAAAACGTGCACACTTCTTTCTAAGCACATATTAACCTTCTCCATTGACATGCCTGCTGTGTTGCCAGTCAGCTCCCGAAAGTAAAGTAAAGCAAAGAGCTAAAAACGTGAATGTCGGATGGAACCGATCGAGGAGCATGTGTCTGAGCTGAACAACACACCAAAAAGATGTTACTTTTTACAATCAGTATCGGAGCTCAATGTTTGCAGCTAACAGATGATCTCTCTCTCTCTCTCTCTCTCTCTCTCTCTCTCTCTCTCTCTCTCCTCTCTCTCTCTCTCTCTCTCTCTCTCTCTCTCTCTCTCTCTCTCTCTCTCTCTCTCTCTCTCTCTACACGTGTTCTTCCTATTTTCACTCTCCAGTTACTCTTCGAGCCCCCCCCCCCCCCCCCCCCCAAAAAAAAAAATCCTTCCTGCCTCCCACAACACTATAATAAGATTACAGAATTACTCTGCCGTGTGTGTGTGTGTGTGTGTGTGTGTGTGTGTGTGTGTGTGTGTGTGTGTGTGTGTGTGTGTGTGTGTGTGTGTGTGTGTGTGTGTGTGTGTGTGTGTGTGTGTGTGAGCTGTGTGTGTGAGACCAGTTAGTCTGCTGAGATACAGAGAGAGAGATTTTGCTGCTCACATTATATAGCTACCCCCCCCCCCCCCCCCCCCCCCACACACACACACGGTTTTGTTGTCTTCCCTTATCCTGCTTGGTGGTTTTAGCCCAAAGACTAAAGAATAACATGGAATTAGGCTGGGGATTCCTTCTGCTGTGAAACATCTTCCTTCTCACTGTTTGGTGTGTGAGTCTGTGAGTCTGTCTGTCCGACTGGATGACTGGATGGATGGCTGGCTGGCTGGTGACTGGCTGAGGGATGGAGTGTGAAGTACAGACGGGTGAAAGTTATGCCTGACAAAACCAGTAGAAGAACCACTTGTGTGTCTTCCCACTTCTACTAAGGTCAGAAAGGGTGTCCAGGAGAAGCTGATGTTGCTGCAGTGCAGATAGGTCAAAAAGGTCAATGACTATGGGGATTTGGTTTGGATCCAACAGGGTATTTTGCGAGAGATTCAGAGATAGCCGAGAGATGACTTGAAGGCAGCTAGTGGGACACAGGCTGAGGTTTTGTTGATGATTGTAGTTATGAATTGGAATGGTATAGTATACACTAGTAACATTGCCAGTCACCTTACCCTGATATACTTTTTAGGATACATTCTATAGAAAATTGAGGAGATGGCAGGGATGTCATCTAGAGAACATTAGTTCAACCTTAAACTTCAACTTCAACCTTAAACTTCAACTTCAACCTTCTCATCCAACAGGGTGAAGCATCAGCAGAGCTGGATAGCAACGCATGTGGAGGGGATTTCAGAAAAGATGGGTTAAGTTAATAAGGCTGAATCTTTGCACAGAATTGTTGGGGCCAGCAGTTTTGAGCAAAACACTCAACCCCTAATTGCACCTGATGTGCTAGTAGGTACCTTGCATGTTTTCCACTGCCATCAGTGTATGAATGTGAGTGTGAATGGGTGAATGTGATGCACAAGCTATATAAAGCGCCTTGGATAAAGGCACTATATAAATCCAGCACTTGCATTTACAGTAGAAAGTGTACTTGGAGGTAAACGATGAAAGGGAAAACTCAGAGAGGAGTGAGCAAAAGTGGAACAGGACATCAGATTTTTTTTTCCCGGTGTTGTGGCCCTTGCCTTTAAGCAATACCCTGAGGTTTGAGACACACTTGGCTCATATAGCTCTGAGGGTTTCAGATAACCCAAGGAGCCTGTGGCTCTCCTTCAGGATTGAAGGAGAGCGCTGGTCAAAGACTGATGACATGGCGAAGGAGGTTGTGGAGTTGTAGTAAGTTGAGAAGGAATCAGGGGAAAGGATGAGAGAGGGTCGTCGAGGAGGGGAGAAGACAAAAGAGAGGGGGGCTTAAGGGACCTCGGGTCCGCCAAGATGGTGACAGTTTGAGGTTGGGCGTAGGAGGTTGTACGACGGAGAAGAAGGTTACAAAGTGGTGTCACGGAGACACGGACGGGAGTAAGTAACGGAGGATATACTGTAGAGGGAGAGGCCAGACTCTGGAGAGCACCGTTGATCCAAAGGACTACAAGTTCTGTGAGGAGAAACAAGGAGAGGTTGAATGTATGATATGACAGATGACATGAAGACCATGCATGTTGCCAACTTGGCGCATTTTTTCAGACCCTCCTAGCGCCAAAATTAGTGAAAAGCTCCTGGTGCAAATGGTGAATGGTATATGGTGCATTTTTATAGCGCCTTTATCCAAGGCGCTTTACATACATTGTGCATCACATTCACCCATTCACCCACACACTGATGGCAGTGGAAACCATGCAAGGTACTAGCACATCAGGAGAAATTAGGGGTTCAGGGTCTTCCTCAAGGACACTTCGACAACTAACTCTGCAGTAGCCCGGGATCGAACCGGCAACCTTGTGGTTACCATCCGGTGACTCTACCCCTAAGCCACTGCCACCCCAAAATTTAGTGCTTTTTGGCTGGTGAGTTGGGGCGAAATCGATCGTCAGGCGCCAGAGATAAAACCCTCATTTTTCACCATTTTTCCTCCAATATGACAGTGGGTTTTCAACTAGTGGTCCCCAGGCTAAAGGGTGGACAGTTGGGTAACCAGATGTAACTCTTTGAGAGCGAAACTAGTGCATTTTGGATTTTGGCAGTTGGCAACACTGCATGAAGATACTCGTCTGTAGGTTGGTTAAAGTCACCCATTGGAATGAGAGGAGTGTCGCCTGCCTGCCTGCCTGCCTGCCTGCCTGCCTGCCTGTCTGCCTGTCTGCCTGTCTGTCTGTCTGCCTGCCTGTCTGTCTGTCTGTCTGTCTGTCTGTCTGTCTGTCTGCCTGCCTGCCTGCCTGCCTGCCTGCCTGCCTGCCTGCCTGCCTGCCTGCCTGACTCAACTCCATCCACGCAAGCGCACGTACGCATGCATGCACGCATGCACACACTCTGCACAGTGTGGCGGCCCACCCCCAGATGAAAGAAGAGGGATAGATTAATTCCCTTTATCATTCAAACTATCATTCCCTCACACTAAATTAATCATCCCTTTCTTCTTATTTTCTCGCCTAGATCCCCCTTTAACCCAACCGCCGCCACCACCACCACCACCACCACCACCACCACCACCACCACCACCACCACCACCACCACCACCACCACCACCCGCACACCCCTAAATCCACTGTTTGTCTCAGAAGACTTTTATCAACCTGAGACAGACAGAGAGGGCTGATAAAAGAGAGAAGATGGAGGATGGGGAGAGATAGAGAAAGAGAGGGGGTGAGAGAGTACATGACTTTAACTGGTCCCAAACTATGGATATTCAGTGAAAAGAGCCTCATACACAAGATGTGGTACAAACCAAACTTTTACTGTGAGTATGCGTGTCAACTTACAGTATTGTACTAGGACCAAGACAATAGAAACACATACTTCCCATTGATCAACCTAAACACCCTAAAGACGTGGCAATCACAACAATGGAAGTGTACTAGAGCTCTTCATGGGCCAAAGAATGGTGCTGAATTCAAGGGGGATCTGTGAAATTTGGTCCAATTATGAACTGTTCCGAAAACATTTTCAAATAAGAAGGCCAAACCTGGCTAGTTCGATTCTGCCCCATTCTGAGAGGGCACAAAGCCCAAGTGGACCCGTGGTAATTGGTCTGAGATCTGATTATTACTGAGATTCTGAGAGACCTGGCAAGTAATCAGTGATTGTACGCCTGCAGTGTTATTCATACAAATCAGCCTGGCATTAGAGTACAGTAGCCTATCTACTGTAATAGCTGAATTTATCCTAAACCAAACCAGCATAAAACATTGTAGAAGTTAAATAGCACTTCATTGCATTTCTCTTTCACCTACAGTGCTGCACATAAATACATATTTTTTATCTTTTATGTTAATATATTTTTATCTCCACGATTTTGCAACCCATTTTTATCACCCAGTGACAATTCTTAATGTGATCCTGCGCACTACACATCCTCCGCAAATCTGGTGGAGGCAGCGGACTGGGCTCATGTTTCCTTCAAGGCATGAGAAGTCGCGCCTTCTTTTGACCTGACAGAGGGGAGTTTCCCTGGTTGGACGTAGCACGTAGAAGGAACCAGTTCCTGTTCCCTCCATCAGGCGCCCCGGTAGTTTACCTACCCTAGGGGACACGGGGAGAATATGCAAGCTCCAGCTGCAGAAGCTCCTTTCGCCAAACCCCGCCTCGGGTATGGGCACTGATGACTGATGATGCCACCAGCACCCACAGCAGTGTCCCTAGCGGGAATTGAACCCAGGACCTTCTAGCTGTGAGGCGACAGCACTAACCACTGTGCCACCGTGCCCGCCTGGTATTGCACATTTAATATGGCGATAGACAGACGTGAGCTTCGCACTGCATCTGCGGCTGATACCAACCCGGCCCCGAGTGATTATGATAAAACACATTTACTGTGGCAATATTATCATGATTTATATGCCAGTAAAGCCCAATTAATAGAGAGAGAGAGAGAGAGAGTGAGAGAGTGAGTGAGACAGAGAGAGAGATGGACAGACGGACAGTGGTCCAGACTGACGGATGGAAGGAGAGAATATAGCAGAGTCAGAAAGAGAGAGACAAAGCCAAGGAGATAACAGGGCTGCTTCCCACGTCTCTTGGCTTGAACTTTCCTCAACTGCTCTCTATATCCTCGACTGAACCGGAAGTTCAACCCAGTCCATCATTGTTTTGTGTGAGTCATTTCAGGTTTCCAGGAGGAGATAGGATAGGAGGATTGAGGATTAGGAGGCTAGGAGTGAGGAAACATGAATGTTTACATCCAGGAAGATTTTCCAACGCTGAGCAAAACCTGACCTTATATGACTCTATACATGCTGCCTGGCGACATTAGTGACTCTGTGTGTGTGTGTGTGTGTGTGTGTGTGTGTGTGTGTGTGTGTGTGTGTGTGTGTGTGTGTGTGTGTGTGTGTGTGTGTGTGTGTGTGTGTGTGTGTGTGTGTGTGTGTGTGTGTGTGTGTGTGTGTGTGTGTGTGTGTGTGTGTGTGTGTGTGTGTGTGTGTGTGTGTGTGTGGTGACATGGTGAAACACAACTTGATGACGTCATCAAGTTGTGTCTCACCAAGTTAATGATTTTTTCAAACCTCCATTTCTAGGAAACACAGAATGGGGGGAACATTTTTTATCATGTCAACACAATGGACATGATGAATTATTTGGACATGAGTAATTATTTGGAAGCCCAAGCCCAGGTCTGGTGGTACAGGCTTTTGGCCTACACACAAGGCCCCAGACCTGATTTGTTGCCATGCAGCCAATGAGAAGACTTATACCTGGCTACACCACAGCGCTCGAAAATACCAGCCAATATCTCTAAGAGATATTAATGACATAGTAAAATGTTGAAAACGGGTGGAATTCTCTTTTAACATGACACTTCTTAGTTCCCAGTGTTTCTTGTCTGTGCTTGTGTTTGTAGTCCTACTGTGATTAGTCTTTGTATTTCACCTGTGTCCTGTTTAGTGTCAGCCTTTCGTTTGTTGTTTTTGTAGTTTTGTCGCACCTGTTTCTTGTCTTTTTAAGCCTCCCCATGTTCATTGTTCTCTTGCCAGTTTATAGTTTGTTGTCACTGGGTCCTGTCTTGCCATTTGAGCCCTGTGTAGCTAATAAATCTTCATTTGAACATTATCTGCCTATACCTGCCTGCTTGTGGTTCTGCATTTGGTCAACAACATGTCTAATTTAATATCTTCCTCCCCCCCAGACAAAAGAGATGTCTCTTTTGTCTAGTCTCTATAGTGGTTATGATTTTGGACTTTCACACGTGAGTGTGAAAGACGTGAGTTCGAATCCCGGCATTATACATACTGTACCTGCATGAGCTAATAATTGCGTACCAAATTCTGTTGCCGATCCAGCCGTTGTGATTTGATCTTATAAGATTCACTATTTGTGATATTATGGGGCTTAAATGTGATTAGGTGGTGATTAGGTCAGTTGCACCTGCTCTAGCACCACTCCTTTAAAAGGGCCTGACATTTAGAAACTCTTTGACCCACACTGGTTGGTCATGCAGCAGGGGCGGATATAGGCATAGGCATGGGGGGGCAATGCCCCCCTAAATGCCCAGTCTGCCCGACCAAACATGATGGCATGCAAAACAACCCAAGATATGTCAGTGCTTATATTTAAAAGTATTTGAAACACTACTGAAAATGGTATGGGGGCGGCTTCATCGCCCGTGGCGCGAAGCGACACGGGCGATGAAGCTGCCCCCTTACCATTTTCTTCTGCCCCCCCCCCCCCCCCCCCCCCCAAATTGGGAAATGTTATATCCGCCCAATGTCATGCAGGCCATTACCGTTATTGTGTGTGTGTGTGGTGTGTGTGTGTGTGTGTGTGTGTGTGTGTGTGTGGTGTGTGTGTGTGTGTGTGTGTGTGTGGTGTGTGTGTGTGTGTGTGTGTGTGTCACAAACCCGGTTAGACATATTTAGAGATGAGTCAGCTCTCTGACGCCCAATTCCATTTCGGTGGCCATTTATTAGCAAGACAAAAAGATACATATTCGCCAAAGCTTTCAGAAACATATTTATAGGCGGTTGTAAAATGAAATAAAATAAGAAAGCCTTTGAGGCAAGTGCAGTATAAACTAATTAGTTTAGAAAACATATACATAATGCCAGAAGAGGCTACAATATCTCTTCTGCATCTCTGCATCCCAGAGCAACTACAGAAAGCTGTTGAGAGAAGAGTATATTTATATTTATTTAGAAAATGGAAGGTCTGGAAGAAAACAACTTCTGCACACTGTTTTATAAATGAAAATTACAGTGGACAGTACCAAAACAATGACTCTGGTTCAACACTATGAAGTGAAGACATGTCAAAGTAAATTTCTTAATATTTATTTTTAAAACAGGAGGGCCTCGATTTCCATCACCCTTATCCCTTAACTTCGTATCGTAACTATTAAAAAAAAAACATTTGTTAATAGTTAAAATGATGCAGTCTGCAAGCTCACAACGTGTCAATAGATTGGCACGTTGAACCATTCCAAAAGGTTTTTCAACATAAAATTAAATTAACAAAAAGTTTTTCAAAATAAAAGTAAAAAAGGCAAGGGATTTAGGGATAAAGGGTTTAGTGTGTGATTAAAAATGGAGCCTGAGATATCCTAGCACAGAGCCCTGGGGGACTCCGGTCAAAAAGTATACAGGGCTTAAGTGGTTAAAGGACACAAAGGACAGAATGTAAAAATAGACTGGAAATTATACTAATTGTGTGTGTGTGCGTGTGTGTGTGTGCGCGTGTGTGTGTGGAGGGGAGGGCGGGGGTGTTGGTAAGCGAGTGCACGTGCACATGCAATCATGCGTGCGTGTATGTGTGTTTATATATAGGCCTCCTCCGCGTACACTGTAGTGTTTGCGCGGTGGCGGCCCCATGTGTGATCTCCCAGCCTGTGGTTAAGAGAGTCGGCCATGCGGAGACGGGTCCACATGGTGCCGAAGGACCCGCCTCCCATTCACCGCCAAACAATAGCAGATTACTGCGGCTAATCAAGGTCTAATCCAGCTGGATTATCTCTGCTTAATGAGACGTGCCACGCGTCTTCGTTCACTTTGACAACTCCGTAATGCCATACTTCTTCTTCTTCTTCTTCTCCTCAACAGCCCCGCGTTCGTGTCCTTGTTTCGTGTTCGTCCGTGAAATGAACACTTTGCAAAATGTCTCTTAGACCCCGGCGAACGCCGTGGCGGCGAACGGTGTGAAGTGTTGCACTTCTAATTCGTGTTGACGTTTAATTTCCCCCGCGGCTTAACGTTTTGACAGTTTCCGAGTCACTTTCAACTCGGTTCCGTCCCCGTTTTGAGCCTGATATTGGGCGAAACGTGTCCGAAAAATGTCCAAATATTTGCGAGAATGTCAATCCAAGAAACTTCAGGGGGGGGTCCTCCCCAGCAAATATGTTAAAGTGGCATGCACCACAATCACATGGACCTTGTACAGCAGTGGTTTTTAACCAGTGGTCCCCAGGCCAAATTGACAGAGAGTAACCAGATGTAACTCTTTGAGAGCGTAAACATGAAACCAAATGAACCCTTGTGGGTCCATTTGGTTTCATGGTTGGTTACGCTCTCAAGAGTTAAAATATTCATCATGTGAAAACAACTGGAGAATGTAGATTCATTATTTTTGATCTGTATGTTTGACTGTTTTGTGTCCCGAATCCAGCCTGGTATTGTGGACAAAAGCAAAATAAATCCTTTTGTTTTGGGGTCTGTGGGGCTGAAATGTCATCAAATGGTGGTCCGTGGCTCAAATGCTGAATAAATAGTGGGCCCTAGTACCAGAAAGGTTGAAAACCACTCTTGTACAGTATCTACATATTTCAATTGCTCATCATTGTATTTTTTTTTTTCTGAAAATTGATGCTCAAATGGTACACTAAGTGGTACAAAGGTACTGGATATAGGTATATTTTAATGCCCAATGTCATGTGTCAAGCTATATTATTCTAGAACATCTTGCTCCATTACCCCACTTTTCTTCCCAAAGTGGGGTCCGGGGACCCACAGGGGTCCTTGAGGGAGTTCCTAGGGCCCCCCCAGCTAAATTATATGATTGGGACGAAATGATAAATTGGGGTTTCAGAGAGAGAGGAAGAAATGCCGCTTAAAAAGGCACCCATAGCTGAATGCATGCTAGAGCCATACAATTTTGCGGGTCCTTGACGTGAAAAGATTTGGGAACCACACTGGCATAAGACGTAGTGTAGGCCTTCTTCATTTCTGTGTGCGAAAAATGGCATGGAGCGACAGACGAACCCCACAAAAGACTTCCACAAAAAAATCAGCCTTTTCTTGTGCTTTGCTCTCTGGCACAGCCATGACCGAGAGCCGTCTGTGTTAAATGAAAAGAGGGACGACTTTGGTCATAGGTTTTTCCCCCACACGACAGTGACTATACTTTATTCTAATAAGTTGACACTGCAGCGTGGGCCGTTGTGTATACTCCATGTACCACATATATGAATATCAATGCATGAATATGCATCTGCAGCTGTTCCCTTTTGGTGGGTGGTTCTATCATAATGTGATAGGCGTGCGTGTTTGTGTATGCGTGCGCAGTCGGGCACGGGCACGTGTATGTGTGTGTGTGTGTGTGTGAGCAGCTGGTGTGTACATGGTGGGGCAGGGGGTGAACAGCAGGGTGCGTTGAAGACCACGGGCAGGTCCATTGTCAGAGTTACACAACCCAGCTGTGTCCCCTCAGCACACCTGACTCTCTCTCTCTCTCTCTCTCTCTCTCTCTCTCTCTCTCTCTCTCTCTCTCTCTTTCTCTGAGCCAAAACCAGGGCGTTTTTGCCATTAGGCACACTAGGCAGTTGCCTAGGGCGCCATGAGGGGAGGGGGGCGACCATGAGGGGAGAATCACAGGCTAATAAGCCCAATATGGACATTATACTTATCCTCTATAACTAGAATTGGACATTTAAAACGCATATAGGGCTCCATTTTCGTTACCATCCAAACCCCTTTTCCGAAACCACTTATCATTTTTTTTTACTATTTCGAAAAACTTTTTGGAATAGTTCAACGTAAGGTGGGGGGGAAAATCTTGCCTGGGGCTCCAAATTGCTTAGAAACGCCACTGGCCAAAACCCTGCCAAAGTTACTTTTAAAGCTAAGCTCGCAGGCTAAACCCTACTCAACTTCAATTATATTGATATTAATCAATATATACTGTACAGTACAATCTGCAAGCTTAGCTTTAAGTATATTTTGTTTGTGTCAAAAATGATGAAACTGAAAAGCTATATGTTGCTGCAGTGGTTTTCAACCTTTTTCATATCAGGGCCCACTAATTATTCAGCATTTGAGCCACGGACCACCATGTGAGGACATTTTAGCCCCACACAGACCCCAAACACTAAAGATTTCTTTTGCTTTTGTCCACAATTCCACAGGCTGGATTTGGGAAACAAAACAGTCAAACATACAGAACAAAATTACCATTAATCGTCAACGTTCTCTAGTTATGTAGACTTGGGCTAATTCACATGATGGATGTTTACACTCTCAAAGAGTTACATCTGGTTAACCAACTTAGTTAACCAACTGTTGGTTAACCAGTTGGTTAACCAACTTATTTAGTCTGGGGACCACCTGGAACCCTCTGAAGGACCACAGGTGGTCCCCGGACCTCTGGTTGAAAACCACCGTACTAAACTGACACTTCGCCAACAAATAGGGAGTTATGCAACGTTTCTGCCCGACCAAGTCATAATTATGCAACATTATCCAACTACAAGAAACAAAGAATGCATACATTTAACATAACATTATCGCATACAATAACATTACAATCAGTACAATAACACAGTGAGGCGCTTCAGTGGTCTAGAATCAAGATGCACATCTAAATCTGGGATGGACTGATAGTGGTGCACAAAGCAGTATAGAACCGTATATATATACACAACATGCACTCATCCTGCCTGCATTGTAGTTAGTAGGCAATTAAAACAAGCCATCTGCCGCCTGTTGTCATGATTTTAAATTAATTTCAAGTGCTCACAACACGCTAATAAAAATATGACTGTGTTGCACTTCACGGTGTCAGCGCGGCATATAAATCGGCAGCCCCGCGGCGCACTGCTGTGACATATGGAATAAGTCAGGGCACAGCCCTTAAGCGGTCCATGATGAAGTGTTTCTGACACGCACCTTGGTAGGGTTTCTGCTTTTTCTTCCTTCTTTCTTTCTTTTTTTCCTTTCCCCGCAAAAAAAATAAATCATCCCCGCAATTTTGTACAGTAACCCCCTTTTTTTCACCTGATGTCAATCACATAAACGGTTAATCCGGCAGGCGCGACTCGATCTCCCTCTTAGCCAGCCTGGGGAGATGTATTTTATTGTGGGGTTTGATTTTATTTATTATATAGAGCAGGGGTTTTCAACAGGTGGTCCGGGGACCACCAGTGGTCCCTGAGAGGGTTCCAGGTGGTCCCCAGCTAAGTTGGTTAACCAGATGTAACTCTTGAGAACGTAAAAATGAAACCAAATGGACCCTTGCGGGTCCATTTGGTTTCATTTTTACGCTCTCAAGAGTTAAAATATTCATCATCTGAATTATCCCAAGTCTACACAACAAGAGAATGTAGAAGATTAGTAGAAATCTTTAATGTCTGGGGTGTGTGGTTCTAAATGTCCTCAAATGGTGGTCCGTGGCTCAAATGCTGAATAAATGGTGGTCCCTGGAGTCAAAAAGGTTGAAAACCCCTGATATAGAGGTTTAGATAGATAGTAGACTGGCAAGAGATCGTCATTACGGCGTTATTTTGTGAGGATACAGGGAACACAGGGAGAAGAGCATGTGATCTCTCTGAAAACATTGTGTGTTGTCATGATTTGTCATGACCAGAGTTGGCTTTGTGAATGGTTGCAACATTGAGGGGTCAGAAAACGGAGCTCTTGTGAGGGCTCTTGCAGCCTGAAAGAGGGACAAAAGAGGGACATTTCCATGTTTTTTTTTCCCAGAGAGTGTACAAATGTGAACCAAATGGACCTTAGCGGGTCAATTTGGTTCCAATTGTACACTCTCATTTGTATTGGTACACTCATTTGGTTCCAGTTGTACATTCCATTTGTACGAAAAGGTCCTAAAAGAAAAATCATTAACATGGTGAAACACAACTTGATGGACTCGGGTCCGAGTATTATTTGGGCCGAGCCTTCCTGTTACCGATCCATATGCTTTGCAATAAATCTCAGGGGAAGCCGATTGCCAATGCAATAATCACGCATCGTTATTGACTCTTCGCGAAGAGCCGAAAGAGGCATATACATTTATACTGTGTGGGTATGGGGACCACAGTGGTTTTCTGCATCTTCC
Organism: Benthosema pterotum; assembly: GCA_039105355.1. Lineage (NCBI taxonomy): Eukaryota > Metazoa > Chordata > Actinopteri > Myctophiformes > Myctophidae > Benthosema > Benthosema pterotum. The sequence continues at coordinate 6,278,025 of CM076978.1, forward strand.
AGATGCATCATCTCCCACACCACATTCCTTACACACACACACACACACACACACACACACACACACACACACACACACACACACACACACACACACACACACACACACACACACACACACTCATTATATGATAATTTACCTCCTGTTAAAACTATTCATCTGATAAATATTTATATATCACAGAGACACATTTGACATCACATCTATAGCTTCTGGATCAGCATATTTTTACCTCTTTTGTGTGACTTTTGTCACGGAACGAGATATTGTTGAAAACATTAGGTTCCATATGGTTTCTGTCCAACAGCAAGTGTCATGCGTGGCTGCTGTGTTTGCTTTGGGATTGGCTGAGTGGTGATGGTGACAGCGTTCCTTACGTCAGCCCGTGGCCACGTTCCAGACTCACTCCTGACTCTGTGCCTAGAAACCGTTGGCACATGTACTTAATCATCTGCCGGCTATAATGAATGACCCTGGAGCGCTGGCCAGGAAATATGTCCGCTACATGAAAACTTTGTCTGGGGACACTGCGTGGTAACTAATGATTTCACTGAAGAAATCTTCAAATTAACTCCATTGAGCCATGGGCTCCCTATTTTTGGGCATGTCATTTGATTATTATTTTTTTTTTTATATTCTCTGAATACCACATGAGTGGAAACATGCCTGCATAGGAGCTTTCAGCACATACATCATTTTAGCACATACATACATGCATGTCAAACTCAAGTCTATTAAATTGCACACACCATGATAAGGAATGAATGCAACTAATGGCTTTACTTTCTCAGTTTCATTTACTTCATTCTACTATATGAAAGCAATGCTTGGTGAGGATCATACAACAGGGAATGGAGCTTTAATCATACATTTAATCATACATTGTACAACATAGAAATGAAAGGATAAGCATATACTGTACAATATACTAGTCTTGGGCAGCATTGTTTTTTTAAATATCGGTATTGATAACGCGGTAATTAGCTCGATATTCGATATTACCAGCATTGACCACTAGATGGCAATGGCGTGCAATCAGAGTCGGACATGTTCCACCAGTCACCTAGTTCTCAGAATTGCAACATTGAGGGGTCAGAAACTGAGCGCTCTGCTGTTCAAGCAGCCTAAATAGGGAAAAACTGGAGTTGGAAATACATTGTTTCCAAAAAGCCTAGCCCAAATAAGGGCTATTTTAGGCATGTGTGTAGAATTGTTTGTAGTTACAATTAAAAGTCTCATTGCTAATATTTTAATAGAAAACGGTATAATGTTGGTATTTGACGATATTCGGTATTCAATATTTTTATAGACCCAATGATATTACTCGGTATTGATTTCCCATATAGCGATGAACGGTAATACGGTTATATTGCCCAAGACTACAATATAGATGTGCATGTTTTCCTTGTACTTGTAGTAGCAAAGCTAGGTTCCATACAGAGTATATAAACACAATATAGTTACCGTTACCTTTTTGCCTGTATGCATTACCTTTTTGGACCTCCTCGTAAACCAGTATCCATGTGTTGAAACCCAATCCGGTGGCTCCAGCACTCAACTTTTTTGGCCCGCTGTGTATTTCAGTTTGACATCCCTGTTTGAGCAGGAAATGTAAAGCGAAATTTGAATCATTTTTAAAATGCTTGTGTCAACAAGTGAGCTTGTAGGATCAGTCATTTGCACTATTCCGCATATTATGAAGTATATCATTGCTGTTGGGGGGAGAAACCACATATATTTTACAACCTATTCTGTTCTCTTTGTTTGCCCTACTACAGCAGGGGTTTTCAACAGTGGTCCGGGGACCACCAATGGTCCCTGAGAGAGTTCTAGGTGGTCCCCAGGTTAAATGATGGAAAGTTGGTTAACCAGATGTAACTCTTTGAGAGCGCAAACCCCGCAAGGGTCCGTTTGGTTTCATGTTTACGCTCCCAAGAGTTAAAATATCCATCATGTCAATTAGCCCACACAACTAGAGAATGTAGAAGAGTTTGATGTGTATGTTTGGCTGTTTTGTTTTTCTCCGAAGTCCAGCCTGGAATTGGAGACAAAAGCAAAAGAAATCTGTCTGTGGCTGTGTCTGTGGCTCAAATTCTGAAAAAAATAGTGGGCCCTGGTATGAAAAAGGTTGAAAACCAGTGTACTACAGCATCCCACACAATTATCACAATATTGTGATATGCTCGGAAAGGGAAGCGACACGTTTCTAACTTGTCGATCTGCTACTCTTGCTAATTGTGTTTTTGAGTCAAAAGGTCCTAGGTCTAGCCGTGGTTATGAAAAAGTGAAAATCCCTTTAGCATTAGTCAGCAGTAGGCCTACAAACGCTAAGTGAAGATTTGCGTGAACACATGCAGGGTATGATGGTCGGGGGACCGTGGCTAAATGGCAGGTGGACAGGAGGGTGGGGGGGGTCAGCGTTTTTGAACATTATAGAAAGCATTAAAGGCATTTGAGTGTGGTATATGGGCTAATAATGCAAGCAGAGTGCACTCTCGCACAATAACGTATTCATAGGCTCATATTATAGGCGTGTGTGTGTGTGTGTGTGTGTGTGTGTGTGTGTGTGTGTGTGTGTGTGTGTGTGTGTGTGTGTGCGTGTGCGCGCGCACATATGTGCGTGTGCACGCACATATGTGCGTGCCAGGGGCGGATGTAACATGTCCCATTTGGGGGGCAAGAGAACATGTTGGAGGGGCAAGATAAAATGGTATGGGAGCGGCTTCATCGCCCGTGTCGCTTCATGCCACGGGCGATGAAGCCGCACCCATACCATTTTCGGTTACAGGACTTTTATTAGTCAAGTAAAGCATCAAAAATAACATCAGTTGTTGTTGAAGTTGCAACAGACACGCAGCATGCATAATGCTAAAGGTCTGACTCAGAGAGTTTTCTGTTTTCAATGATAAAATGCTGTTGGGTTAGTGGTGCCAAAATTGTAGTTTAGTAGCAGCAGTGGTGATTCACATCATTTTAAATATAAGCACTTTAATTTGAAATGTCTTGGGTTGTTTTGCATGGCATCGTTTTTTTTTTTTTTGGGGGGGGGGGGGGGCAGACTGGATATTCAGGGGGGCATTGCCCCCCCATGCCCATGCCTAGATCCGCCCCTGGTGCGCGCTCGTACACACCCTTTCAAAATGTATACACAGATTCCACACACACTCTCTTTTCTTTACTCTGCATCTCTCCTTCTCTTCCTGTGCTTCCTCCCCCCCTTAGTTCCTACTAATTCCTATTGGCAGACAGAGCTGTAAAAATCAATGGAGAAAATGTTCCGAAACAGCCAATCTAGAAGCCATCTGCCCCCTGCTACTCCATCGAGACCTTCCAGTCCCCAGGGACAAGAGAGAAGGAGGGGAAGGGGAGAGAGAGAGAGAGAGACCTTTTTTATTAGTATTTTTGAGGTGGGGACAGAGCTCCACGTGTTGACTTCTTGCATATGTGACAAATTAAGCCCATTATACTGCCCATTACTACCCTAGATTTGCAGGAATAACAAAGCCAAGGATGCAGTTTTGTAGGCGACCCCCTACTTCAGGGGTTTTCAACCTTTTTGATACCAGGGCAGGGGCGGATCTAGGCATGGGTATGGGGGGGCAACGCCCCCCTAAATGCCCTGCCTGCCCCACCAAACATGAGGGCATGCAAACAAACCAATTTTTTTGGAAAGATATTTCAAATTAAAGTGCTTATATTTAAAATGATTTGAAACACTACTACTGCTACTAATTAACTCTCTGCTGCGTGTCTGTTGCAACTTCAACAACAACTGATGTTATTATTGATGCTTTACTTGCCTAATAAAACTCCTATAAGCGGAAATGGAATGGGTACGGCTTCATCGCCCGTGGCGCGAAGCGACACCGGCGATGAAGCCACCCCCATACCATTTCCTCCTGCCCCCCCCCCCCCCCCCCCCCCCCCCCCCCCCCAATTGGGAAAGGTTACATCCGCCCCTGTACCAGGGCCCACTATTTATTCAGCATTTGAGCCACGGACCACCATTTGAGGGCATTTCAGCCCCACAGACCCCCAAAACTAAAGATTTCTTTTGCTTTTGTCCACAATATGCAGGATTTTGGAAACAAAATAGGCAAATATGCAGATCAAAGTGACCATTGATCTTCTAGTTGTGTAGACTTGTCTTGCGGCTAATTCAGATGAGGAATCTTTTAAGTCTTGAGAGTGTAAACATGAAACCAAATGGAGCCGCAAGGGTCCATTTGGTCTGCCCGCGCACAAGTAGGCCTTGGCAATTGTGCACTCAGGCAGGCAGAGAGCGAGACAGACAGACAGACAGACAGACAGACAGACAGACAGACAGACAGACAGACAGACAGACAGACAGACAGACAGACAGACAGACAGACAGACAGACAGACAGACAGACAGACAGACAGACAGACAGACAGACAGACAGACAGACAGACAGACAGAGTGCACAGTGCAGTACAGAGCGTTTAGAGACGGATAGTTATTATAGTGGCTGCAGTGCCAAGGTCTACGAGGATTGAATAAATGTGCGGTGTACTCAACAAGAGAGGACAATACTACCATTTATGTCTCTCCGCTGTAACAAAGTGGAGAGAAAACCTTCAAGTAAAGAAAGCACTGGGTCAGGGATTCTCGGGAACCTATTAAAGAAGGCATATATCCAGTTTGTGACTGGATAAAATAAATAAATAAAACAACACACCAAACAGCAGTCCATCTTTGGACCCCCTTTCTTCTTAATACCCCTGCGACGTACAAGCATTGCAGGAACACTATAGTTTTTTTTATCTCTGGCTCTCGTATTTTTACCCTACTTTTATTTGTCATGTTGGCGACTTAATATAGGAACTGAAACCTAGTACTCCATCATTGCATTGTCTGCAACAAAGGGGTGTTACATAACAATGCTGAAGATGCAGAAAACGTATAGACGATGTTCTTAGGTTTTGTGACTCCACTCTGTCATAACGGAAGCAAGAAAACACACCAAGGGGGTCGAGGGTTGAGAACTGAAGAATTACCATGTGGTTTTCCCTGTACCTGAAACTTTGAGGGAAATTTCACCACTGTTTTCACTGTTTTTTTTTTTTAGATTTTTTTTAGAAGGATTTAGAACACGTATGTGTAATGTGTGGTTTTAGATATTTTTGATGTTAGCAGTGAGCCCAGTGTCTGTGACGTCATGGACACGACTTTCTGGACTATAATTCCCACAGTTCTTTGGTGCGTAAGTTGTCTCTTACTGAGACAAATTATGTATTCTGTGTTATGTTTTTTTTCCCCAAAATGGTGAAATGTCCCTTTAACTGGTGATGAAAACCAACCAACAAATGCTATTTTCGTGCTTGAAAACATTCCAGTTTCGTGCTTGGACACACAAAGCTCCCTGTAACAGTGGTACGTACATTGCACCACTCAAAAATGAGATGAGCTCTCCCTATCGCCATATTAAACTTCGCCCTCAGTCATTTCATCCTGCGGCAGTACAGTATGGACCGTTTAGATGGAACATTGTTACAGTCCAAATTGACTGGCATTCAGCTTCTCAGAGAAATTACGCCTTCGCATCTGAGAAAGTCTATAGAAGTTGATCAATCAAGTGCTTTTCTCCAGATATACTGTACAGACACATGCGCCTTCTTTTAGACGGCAGGCATAATGTTTCAAGAGCTATACGCCTTAAGAAATGTTTTGAAACGTTCCAGACTATAATGATAAAATAAATCATGGGGATGTCAGCCAGTCTAAAAGTTGTTAGATGCGAAGATAAGGTGATAAAATGCAGTGATGTTACAAGCCGACATATAAATGACTCAAATTATCAGCAATCTGTGCAATTTTAGATGAACAGCACATGCACCTTGATGGATTTAAATCACAGTTTTCAACCAGTGGTCCTTGAGAGGATTCCAGGTGGTCCCCAGGCTAAATGATGGAAAGTTGGTTAACCAGATGTAACTCTTTGAGAGCGTTAACATGAAACCAAATGGACCCTTGCGGGTCCATTTGGTTTCATGTTTACACTCTCAAGAGTTAAAATATTCATCATGTGAATTAGCCCAAGTCGACACAACTAGAGAATGTAGAAGATTAATGGTCATTTTGATCTGTATGTTTGTGACTGTTTTGTTTCCCAAATCCAGCCTGGAATTGTGTGCAAAAGCAAAATAGGTTAGGGTTCTGTGAGGTGAAAATGTCTTCAAATGTTGGTCTGTGGCTCAAATGCTCTATAAATAGTGGGCCCTGGTATATGAAAAAGCTTTGAATCATAGATGTTGCAGGAGCTTAAACGTTGAAACGGGATACATTGGTTTCACTTGTAGCCACATTGTAACCGGTGGGAGTGGCAGCTCGGAGCAGAAGAAATGAATACAGCCAACCCCATTATTCCATAGGTTATGAGGACATTGTACACAATGGGTTAGCATCAGACAAACAAGCCTGAACAACAGCATTTGATTGGCTGGGGCAGACCAAACAGCTTTTGGCACTGCGCCAGCTGAGCTGCCTGTTGGCAGTGTGTCCTCTTTTTGGTTTCTCATTGTGTACTGTATAATATCATCGCTGTTGGGCTGAAACCTTGTAACTCCACATTTCAATTGTGTTCAGTTGCGACATTGTTGTGTGTTGCAAAACGAACGAAAACAGACAATCTACGAGCTTTGTGCATCGGCAAAATCGAACGTGAAAGCGATAAGGTGTGTCGATGTTTATGTGAATATTGATCCAATGAAAAGATATTAACAAAGAGATTATGACTGAATTATGACTGAAAATTGTGACATTGGATCCATTGGAACACAATATACTATTTCATGAATGGTACCACTTTTTGGTATAATATAATAATATATGGTAATATATGGTAATATAGTACCATATTTTCCGCACTATAAGGCACACCGGATTATAAGGCGCACCTTCAATGAATGGCCTATTTTCGAAATGTTTTCATATATAAGTCACACCGGATTATAAGGCGCACATAATAGAAGCTACTGCAATCCACATAGAATAGATTAAGCTACTACAGTCAAACAATCCATATAAGGCACACTGGATTATAAGGCGCACTGTTGTTTTTTGAGAAAATGAAAGGCTTTTAAGTGCGCCTTATAGTCCGGAAAATACGGTACCAATGTGCAAGTGTGCCTCCACACAGTACATCACACAAAAGCGAGGGCTAGATATGAGGCGTGATCAAGCACACAGCGACAGAAGCATAAAAAGATAAGAGGCAGCCGATAAACACGTCCAATATTAGACCAATTAAAGGTGAGGGAAAGTGGGAGCACTCAGAACCCTGGCACAGAATTCGTAGTAAATCTCAGGCGGTTTATTCCAAGCGGGGCCGACCTTTTGATGGACAGCACATTTTGTGATAAGGCAAATAGTACCTAAGTGAGCTTAATTAAGGCTTTGCTATTTTTAAAACCGATGTTACAGTGTGTGTCAAATGAATAACAAGTTGAATGTCTTTTGTTAATACTGCAATTCAAGTCTCAAAATGTTACAATACAGCAGTGGTTTTCAACTAGTGGTCCTTGAGAAGGTTCCAGGTGATCCCCAGGCTAAATAATGGAAAGCTGGTTAACCAGATGGGAGCGTAAAGATGAAACCAAATGGACCCTTGCGGGTCCATTTGGTTTCATGTTTACACTCTCAAGAGTTAAACTATTCATCACGTGAATTAGCCCAAGTCTACACAACTAGAGGATGTACAATATTAATGGTCATTTTGATCTGTATGTTTGACTGTTTGGTTTGCAAAATCCAGCCTGGAATGGTGGACAAAAGCAAAATAAATCTTTAGTTTTGGGGTCTCCGTGAGGTTAAAATGTCATCAAATGGTGCATGGTCCGTCCGTGGCTCAAATTCTGAATAACTAGTGGGCCCTTGGTATGAAAAAAGGTTGAAAACCACTGCAATACAGGGTAAGAACTAGGAGGTGAAACGTTCTTGCTAAAAGGGAAGTCGTTTAATCGTCTCTTTAAGGCGTAAACAGACTGTGTTGCTCTCAGGTGGTCAGGCAGAGTGATCCGCAGTCAAGGGGCAGCGGAGCAGAAGGCACCGCGGTCACCCACAGTGCAAGCTTGGTACTATGCAGGGGGGTGGAGGAGGTGACGAGGGGTGGATGGAATTTGTTGCTTCTGACACAGGGACGGATCTGGGCATGGGCATGATGGGGGCAATGCCCCCCCTAAATGCCCAGACTGCCCCACCAAACATGATGGCATGCAAAACAACCCAAATTTCAAAGATATTTCAAATTAAAGTGCTTATATTTAAAATGATTTGAAACACTACTACTGCTACTAACTAACTACAGCTGTGTCACCACTAAACCAACAGCATTTCATCATTGAAAACAGAAAACTCTCTGAGTCAGACCTTTAGCTTTATGCATGCTGCGTGTCTGTTGCAACTTCAACAACAACTGATGTTATTATTGATTCTTAATTGCCTAAAATACTCTAAGTCCTGAAAATGGTATGGGTGCGACTTCATCACCCGTGGCACATCCGGGCCTGTTCTGACAGGGCGGCAAGTTTCAGTAATCGTGTGACCTATGTAAATTGTGAGTCTCGGCTTAATCGAACAACAGTAATGGTGAAAAATAGCAGTTCCATAAGCTCCCATATTGTGAGCTTAGAGATCTGTTTTCAATCTGCGATGACATTGCACAAAGCATTCCTTTCCAGGTTTATGATCCATTCAGCAGCGGATGACAGCGGTGACATCATGTTGTTGTAATTGTTTTGGAGTAGTCATCAGGCCGGAAACCACAATTTCCTTTCCCTTAAAGCAGAAATAATAATACCTTTCCAAAAAAAAATGCATGACTCACTCTCTGGAAAGTACATTTATAAAAGAAATAATCAGCAAAACTACACCCTTAAACCAGGAAAAACATCTGTGTTATTTCAAAATTTAACATGACAAGATATATACAAGCTCATTGCATGTGACTTCATGCCACTCTGCAAGCTTTTACTACAATCTACAAGCTTTGTACACAAATCTTCTCTTTTGAGGCCCGTTCTCAGGGGCCTCATACGGCCAAAATACTTATCATTTTGGCAGTTTGAGAACCACTGATGGAAGGCATTTTTAGAATTGGCCTCGGGGCTTAATGGCTGTTTGTCTCATGTGGTCAATTTGTCAAAGTATTGAAGGTGACCCACTAGTCGTCCAATGCATGGATCCCCCTCAGTGTAGCCTATATCGCTGCTGTCGGATTGGAGACCTTGGGCTCCATTTTCGTTACATGCTAAACCCCTTATCCCAAATCCCTTATTTTATTTTTACTATTTTTGAAAAACCTTTTGGAATATTTCAACATGTCAATCTATTGACACGTTGTGAGCTTGTAGACTGGCCATTTGAACTACTGAAAAATGAATACTAAAAAGAAGTTAAGAGATAAGGGGTTCAACACTAACGAAAATGGAGCCCCTTATGTCCAAATTGGTAACTTTTCAGTGCAACAAAAAATGAAAATTAAGGAGAACAAGAAGAATGACAAAATGGCTTCTTCAAATAGCAAATCTACGAGCTCAAAGTGTGGCAGTGAAGTGACATGTTTCCGAGCCTGAGGGGAGAATCAAATGTTTTTTTTTATCTGTTATATATACTATATATGAATATTATAGTTTTATTTGCTTCTGTTGTACAAAAAAGTAGGCCGAAGGTTACATCAGTGGTTTTCAACCAGTGGTCCGGGTAACACCAGTGGTACTTGAGAGACCAAAAGAAACCAAATGGACCCTTGCGGGTTCATTTGGTTTCATGTGGGCCCTGCCATCAAAAAGGTTGAAGACCTGGGTTGCAGTATTAATCCACAACATGAAATATGAAACCCAATCCAACCCAATATTATGAGCAAGTCGTCCTCTGCCATCGGTAAATGAACGGGTGAATTCTAATGCACCATCTAGCGTTGTGGACAAAGGTGCTATATGAATGCGCCATTTATTTAATTTATGTATTTATACAAAGTGCATGTAGGAAGTCACGGCATGTAATATGAACATGAACATGATTTGAATACCATTGTGGCTCAGAATGTGTTCTGAGCGTCAGAGACAAATTGTCCCAATTATGGAGCACACACAGATCTCTCTCTCTCTATCTGTGTGTCTCTCTGTCTCTCTGTCTCTCTGTCTGTGTCTCTCTCTCTGTCTCTGCCTCTCTGTCTCTCTGTCTCTCTCTCTCTGTCTCTCTATCTGTCTCTCTGTCTCTCTCTCTTTCTCTCTCTCTGTTTCTCTGTCTCTTTCTCTGTCTGTCTCTCTTTCTCTCTGTCTCTCTCTCCTTCTCTCCCACTGTCTCTTTCTCTGTCTCTCTCTCTCCCTAACCCTTTACACCACTAACTATATGCCTAGTATAGCCTAGTATAAATAAGGTTTTCCTTGTAGATTATACCCAAATAAGGTCCAGTGCAGTGCAAATAACAACACCAGTCAACAACCCCAGACATATGCACACTATTCTAATAGGTAATTTAGTTGACATTGCAGGAAGAAACAACATATTTATTACTTTAAATAGGGGACACTTACGTTTTTATTGACAGTAAAATGTCACATGCATCAAACTGAGGGTCCTTGAAATAAAAACGTCAAGGTTGCGACCCAGAACTGCTTCTGGAACCGTTTTTTATCAACTTTTCTGTAAACAAAAATACGAGGTCCCAACCCATAATATTCAGATCATGGACGTGTGCTTTTAAGGATGCTTTGAGGGTTGCTGCCAGTAAAAACAAGGCAAGCCCCAAACCCACAGGAGAAGTTCTATTGGGCAAGGTGGTTACATCACCGCTCATTACGGCTGTTTATGTCAGCGGTTGGGTTGTCTGCTCCCAAGCCACCACCAAGCCACCACCAAGAGCCTAAACGTTCACAACATACATTTAGGAATCGAGGAGTTCAGTTTGTAGCTTAGTTTTGTAGCCACCAGTGGTCCTTCAGAGGATTCCAGGTGGTCCCCATGCAGGCTAAATGATGGAAAGTTGGTTAACCCAGATGTAACTCTTTGAGAGCGTAAAAATGAAACCAAATGGACCCTTGCGGGTCCATTTGCAGCAGGTAGATGAATTGGTCATTTTGGTCTGTATGTATTGCAGGTTTGTTTCCCAAATCCAGGATGGAATTGTGGACAAAAGCAAAAGAAATCTTTATGGTTTGGGGGTCTGTGGGGCTAAAATTCTGAATAAAAAGTGGGCCCTGGTATCAAAAATGTTGAAAACAACTGAAATATAGCTCAGCTAATGCAAAATCTAACCGTTCACACCACTCCAAACCACTCACAAAACATTTTTCTTTCCATAAGAACATTTAGGATATATTTTTCTCTTAAAGGGGAATTCCACCCATTTTCAAAAGATTCCTGAGGATACAAATGTGAACCAAATGGACCCTAGCGGGTCCATTTGGTTCCATTTGTACCCTCTCAGGAAAGAAGGGGTCTGAAAGAAAAATCATTAACATGGTGAAATACATCTTGATGATGTCATCAGATGTAATAATGTTTTTTTTTTTTTTTTTTTTCAGACCTCCATTTTTAGGAAATACAGAATTGGGGGAACTTTTTTTTTTTTTATCATGCCCATACAACATCTCTAAGGTATATTAATGACATATTAAAATGGGTGGAGTTTCCCTTTAACACTTGAAAGATACAAATATACATTGAAATGATTTGTTTTATTTTAGAAACCCTTTTTTTTAAAAGGCTGAGAATAACTTCGATCCTTGTAACACTACACAGAGAGAGAGAGGAGAGCCTGCTTGCTGTGCTTCCTCCTCGGTCGCACAACTCTCTCTGAATGAGGGAGCAGCGGCGGCGCGCCTGCTTATATAGCCTTCTAAAAATAGCTCACCTTTCACTGCCATGTTGGGGCCGGAGTGACAGCCGCGCGCGGCCAATGGCGCGCCTCCGCCGCCTCCCGGCTCCGCCCACTCCCCTCCGTTTTCGGAGCCGCCTTAATTGGACGCGAGTGAGATCATCAACCCTATTTACCTTATACGGTCACGCACGAAATTGATTGACGTGCCGGCTCCTCCCCCTCCATCCCACGGCCAGCCGAGCTGCGGCGTTGCCACGTTGGCTGGTTATAAGCATCTCTCGGGGCTCGTGTCGTGTGTATTCCTGCATTGAGTGATCTTGGTACATAGAAATTGATTTATGGTTTTGAATATTCTGGCTTTCAAAATGTAGGCCTACATCATTTTTGTCTTGATTGTGTAGGCTATAGGTGGCTGCGTTACTACTTGCCCATTGGGCCATGGCTCTTTGGCGTGATTGGTAACGTACGCGGCTTGTATTTATGAGGTCCCGGGTTCGCCTCCCGGCCGACTACAATTGTATTGTTGTAGTAGCCTACTGTTGTATGTGCTTTTTGCTTTGGCAATGTAAAAGTACTGCCAATAAAGCACTATGAGTTGATTTGAATTTGATTTTTTTTTTTTGCTTGTAAATGATTATACATAGGCTAGTTAAGTGACATTTGGGCTTGCTTAGACTAGGCTATAGCTAAGTTATAATGATGTAGTTCGCAAATATTTTCACGACAACTACCCCCAAACTAATAGGAATTTTACTGTGCTCCCAGATGTGTTTGAACTTCAAATACGGTAGTAGCCTTACTACCCTAGTCAAAAAAAATCCTATAGGAATTTAGAAAAGTCCTATAGAAAAGTCCTATCAGATTTTGGAACCAATTCTATTGGATTTCCAATAAGAATCCAATAGAATCATGGGAAAATCCCAAAAATCCTATAGCAATCCTATGGGATTCTTTTGAATCGTTCCAAAATTTGATATGACTTTACTATTGGAATCCTATTGGATTTTTTGACAAGGGTTTTTAGTGGGGTTGAGGCGGCGGCTCCGGACGCTTGCTTCTCTCGCGGCGTCTGGCAACGCTTCCCAGGCTCTCTCCTGTGCTTCTTCTTGCAGTGGTAGAGTAGAGAGCGGCTCCCCCCCACCACCCCCTCCCTCCCTCCCTCCCTCCCCAATCATCCATCCATCCACACACACTGACTGCTGCCTGCCTGCCTGTAGCCTGGAGTCTGGTCCCGGAGAGGAGGAGAGGAAGCGAAGCGCTGTCTTGCCTTGCCTCTTGCCTGCAAGAAGCATGCATGGTGGGAGAGACTGACAGACAAGGGAGAAAAGAAAAAAACAAAATAACAAGCCGGATTTCTTCTAATTCTTCTTTTACACAAGATTCCAATCTGATGCCCAACGCGGAAATAGATGGACGAAACATTTCTGCTTGTTTTTGAAGTCCTTCTTCTTCCTTCCTTCCTTCCTCATCCCTCCACCAGACATCCACTCCTCGCAGTCGCCACTACTCGCCTGGCCAGCAGCACCCACCACCAACCTGGCAACCCTACTTCTACTACTACTACTCCTCTATCCTGACCAATGCTGCACTTCTTCTGTCTAAAGTCAAAGAAAAAAAAAGACGCGTGTTTGGTTTTTAGCGTTGGTGGTGGTGGTGTGTTTGTGTGTGTGTGTGAGTGAGTGAGTGAGTGACTGAACCGGACTGGGATTGCAGGCGTAGCGGATTTCTACAACTATTTTCCCCCCTCACTCTTTATTTTAAAAAAAAAAAACATATATATTGTGGATTGTTTTTTAAGCGCTCATCTCACAGTGTTTGTGCTCTGGGAGAGAGGAGGGGGAGGCGGCGGATCGGAGGCTATACGTGCAGGACTTTCAGGTGCACGCCATGCACGAACGGAGGCAATAATAATAATAATAATACTATATAATCATAAAACTGATAAGCGCGGATCGCTCTATCGGTGCGGTGATTTATTAATCACACGTACGGTGCGGTGCGTGTCCTTTTTTTTGCACGGGGAAGTGCGTACATTTTTTCATTCCTTTGGATTCTTCTTGTTCTTCTTCTGTGGGACTTTGCTGCGTTATAAATCTATATATTTTTGTGGATTTTTTTTCCTTCCTCAAGCAAACTTCGCATCAACATCATGGACGTGTTGGCGAATTACAGTATTTTTCAGGAACTTCAGCTGGTGCACGACACGGGCTATTTCTCGGCCATGCCTTCCCTGGAGGAGAACTGGCAGCAGGTGAGGATTTCTAAAGAGGAGACGCTGTTAAAGGGGGATTCCACCCATTTTCAACATTTTATCTGAGAGGGTACAGATGGAACCGAATGAACCCTTAACAGGTTCACTCGATCGCATTTGTACGCCCTCAGACGCTCTTCAGACCTCCATTTCTTGGGAACACAGAATGGGGGAACTTTTTTCATCATGTCCACCCAACACCTCTAAGGTACATCAAGGACATAGTAAAATATTGAGAATGGATGGAGTTCCCCTTTAATACAGATTTTTTTTTTTACTTTAGTTTTTTTTGTGTGATCGCCTTAGTTGTAAGCTTGTGTTATCATCTTATCGTTTTTTTGTACTCTCTAATGTTTGTAGTTGGCGTTGCTGGGAAAGCAAGCATCACGTACAGTGAGAGTGTGTGCGTGAGAGTGACATTATTAGTAGGCTATGTTATTTATTTTGCGTGTTGATCAGGGGGAGTGAGGATGCACTCACTGCACTCACTGTTTGGAGATGCGACTCTCTCTCTCCATCTCTCTCTCCATCTCTCTCTCTCTCTCTCTCTCTCTCTCTCTCTCTTCTCTCTCTCTCTCTCTCTCTCTCTCTCTCTCTCTCTCTCTCTCAATCCCTCTCTCTCCATCTCTCCCCCTCTCCCCCTCTCTCTCTCTCTCTCTCTCATCACATGCAGCACGGCATGGTTGCTTCAAGACATTCAGGGAGACATTAGGGAGACACAGAGTTGCATTTTAACTCTGAGAGTGTAGTAGTACTAGTCGAGAAGTAAAAGCAAATGGACCTCAGTGTGGGCCGTTACACATTTTCTTTTAGTTTTCGTTTTGACGCTCTGACTTTAGTGTAGACTAGTCCCTAGTGGCTACTGGTTAGAAAGCATTTTTTAGTATGTATTGCATTTAGTAATACAAAGTAAAACGTCGTTTCTAAATTTCTATTCTAAATGGAAATCGCTGCAGCTGGCTGGCCGGGCAAGCATGCAGACAGACAGCGTGGCATGCTGGCTGGCTGTCTGGCTGACGCTCGCTGACTCGCTGTGTTTGTGTGTGTGTTACCGTAAGACACGTGCGTGCCTGCGTGTGTGTGTGTGTGTGTGTGTGTGCGTGCTCGCGCCCGTGCGTGTGCGTGCGTGCGTGTGTGGAACATAACGTTCTGCATCGCTGCAGGGCCCCGAATGCGTAAAAGACGCGCCTGCTGCTGCTGTTTTAGCCATTATCGATCCGATCGGAGCCGAAGCGGTGGATATGGATGGATGGATCGATGGACCAGTCTGTCTGTCAGTGCCTCTGTTTGGATTATCTCTAAATAATGTAATGGCAACCACCATCCTCCTCCTCCCTCTCCTCCTGAGCGCTCACTCCAGGGGCGGATCTAGTCACGGGCTAGATCCGGGGGGGGGGGGGTAAATGCCCAGACTGCCCCACCATGCCCCACGATATTTCTAAATTAAAGTGCTTATATTTAAAATGATTTGAAACACTACTACTGCTACTAACTAACTACAGTTGTGGCACCACTAAACCCACAGCATTTCATCATTGAAATCAGAAAACTCTCTGAGTCAGACCTTTAGCTTTATGCATGCTGCTGCGCGTCTGTTGCAACTTCAACAACAACTGATGTTATCATTGATGATTAATATAAGTCCTGTAACTGAAAATGGCATGGGCGCCGCCCCCATACCATTTCTCCTGCTCCCCAATGTTGGGAAATGTTACATCCGCCTCTGTGAGCACTCTCTCACTCGCTCCCTCGCGCACGCACGCACGCCGAGTGGCACGTACGTACGCGCGCGCGTACGCACGCCTTGGCTTAATTGCGCAGCATGTCAAATGCGATTTGGGGTACAGGCGGTGGCAATTTGGGGCTGGGAAGATGGACACTTGACTAATAGCAAGAGACTTGTTGTTAAATAATGTATCCATCTGCCAGATGAGCGTACTGTTTGAAGCCCCCCACCGGCCCGGGCGACGGGGGTCCCGGATAGCTTCATGCATTATGCAGCATCATAATGTGCATGTGACAAGAGAGACAGTAGGCTACGCGGCGTGCGTGTGTGCGCGCGCGTATGTGACTGTGTTTGTGTGTGTTAGTGCGTGCAGCCAGGTCTCTGTAGTCTGTGTACCATTCGACTCTAGGCTATAGTCCAGTGATTTTCAACCTTTTTCATACCATGGCCCACTATTTATTCAGAATTTGAGCCACGGACCACCATTTGATGACGTTTTATCCCCACAGACCCCAAGATTTCTTTTTGCTTTTGTCCACAATTCTAGGCTGGATTTTGGAGACAAAACAACAGTCAAACATGAGATCAAAATGACCATTAATCTTTTCATTAATCATTTTCTCTAGTTGTGTAGACTTGGGTTAATTCTGATGGTGAATATTTCAACTCTTGAGAGCGTAACAATGAAACTAAATGGACCCTTACGCTCTCAAAGAGTTAACATCTGGTTAACCAACTTTCCATCATTTAGCCTGGGGACCACCTGGAATCCTCTCTGGGATCACTGGTGGTCACCGGAACACTGGTTGAAAACCACTGCTTTAAGCTATATAAGCTACCCTGTGAAGTGAGTCAAGTGACTGAGTCGGTGCAAGACAGTATAGGACCACAATGGTGCATGTGCGATGTTGAAAAGTGAGAACACACATTTCACTAGTGCTGTGTGAGCCCACATGCAGTGAGTGCAACCATCGTCACATGCATATTCATATGGACCAGATGAAGCCGTCATCGTATAGCCCTGCTACTGCATGACACACACACACACACACACACACACACACACACACACACACACACACACACACACACACACACACACACACACACACACACACGGCACCAGACAGCCAACTTCTTCTTATTCCATCACCCACTTCTTTCTTCCCCGCTCTCAGCCTTGCTGCCTTACTGACACCAATTCAACAGCATTACAGCTGCCTTAGATAACACCGCTGGCGTGTGAAAAATGGTGCATTTATATTAGCAGCTTATAGACGCTTCCTATATGCATTCACCCATTCATACACTGATTGCAGCGGAAGGCATGCAAATTAGTGTCTTTCCCAAGGACATAATGTGTCCAGTTTGGGTTCAGAGACCTCTATTCAATAAAAGCCTGTAGACGTAACGTCTGTGGTACCTAGACATATTTATTGATTACAGAATCGGACAGAGTGCGTCCCTTTCATGATAGGAATATGAACAGCAAATGAACATGATTAAAAGCAGATGCAACGTGTTATATTGCGAACCAAGATTTGCACTATTACTTTTTCGCATTTCACTCTGTAGAATCCACGAGTTGGAGGCGGCGTTCGATTGGAACATGCAGGCCCTTTTTTTAGGTGACATTCCCGCTCCACGTGTTGATATGTGTAGCAAACATTCTACCCCTCAGATCTCTGTTTCGCGGGCCGCGCCACGAGAGAAGAGAGTTAGCTGCAATGTTAGTGTGCTACTATGGAGGAAGAGCGGTTCATGCTTAGCAGTTGGAAGTACCACCACTATTTTGATTTTATTTCAGTTAATGATGGTAACATCAGGGTCCAATGCACGCTCTACCCTGGCGAGAAAGTACTGTCAACTTTCAAAAATACCACGTCTAACCTAAAGAATCTTGGTGCTAGTCCTATATGCCGCAAGTAACTAAAAGTAATCTAACTTAGTTACTTTCCAAATCAAGTAGTCAGTAACGTAACTAAGTTACTTTTCCAAGCAGTAGTCAGTAGTCAGTAGTCGATTACTGTTTCAAAGTAACTGTGGCAACACTGCTTATCAGACACTTCAACATGTACTGTAAATAGCCAGATGTTTTATACATTGGCTGAAGGGGAAAAAAGATATTCTGATGTACAGGCTCACAGCATCTGCTATTATTGTTTTTAAACATTTTTGAATGATCTCTAGGTTTTGTTTTTTAAGCTAAATCTTCTCAATGCCATCCTTTTGAGATGGGGTTAAACACGTTTGAGAACCAATCACTGTATCATTGGTTTTAAACACGAGTATGTATACGTTTTGGGTTAATGACTCAGCGGCAGCAAACCATGGGTCTGGTCAGTGTGTGTATGTATGTGCGTGTGTGTGCCTGTGTGTGTACGTGCTGCACAGACCACTGCACCAACACCACGCCATGTGCTCATACTACAGGGAGACACAGCAGGGGGGCTATAATACTGTGGTGTGTGTGTGGTCGTGCGATCATGCGCACGCATGTGTGCATGTTATGCGGAGAGAGACATTCTCGGCCATTCCCTTCCCAAACCCCTTGCATGTACACATTTTCCCCCTCCTTCTGCTACACACACACACACACACACACACACACACACACACACACACACATACACACACACACACACACACGCACGGCTGGCTCGTGCTAATGGAGGGCTATGGTCTGGCAGAACTCATCCTGCCACTTTCCACAGTAATTGGCTGCTGGGCTGTCAGATAGAGAAAACACAGATGCACGCTTTTGCTCACACACACACACACACACACACACACACACACACACACACACACACACACACACACACACGCAGATGGATGTGCATCATCTATCTGTCTTGACTGTCTTTGGATCATGGTTCCTGTCGTTGTTGTCTGCTGTTGCCTGCTCTGTCCGTTTCTGTCAATTAGCACAACTGTGACACGCACACACATGCATGGGCGTATGGGCACACACACACACACACACACACACACACACACACACACACACACACAGTGTTGCTTTTTGCCTATACAGTAGCTCCTCTTCCTAATTTGAACGAAAATAAAAGTGCTTCGTATACTGAGACCACCCTCTACTTAACTCTATTTACATTTTATCTCCATTTCTCTCTGCTTCTCTCAACCTGTCTGTCTGTCTGTCATTGGCCCTGACAACATGATTGTGTGTGTGTGTGTCTGTGTGCGTGTGCGTGTGTGTGTGTGTGTGTGTGTGTTTTTTTGCGATCTCACGTCAGTCGGATCCTCCATTAGCAGCCAATAACCATGGTAATATTTGTTGTGTAAGAGAAATAGATAGAGAGAGCAGGGGATTTTCCTTTGTCATGTGAGTGAAGCGCACAGAATTTCAATGAAAAGGCAGAAAAAGAGAGAAAAGACGGTATAGAGGAGAAGACGGGTAATGGAGAGAACAGATCCGCACACCATTTTAAAAGCTCCAAAAAGTTTTTATTGACAACAGAGTGGTTAAAAAATACAACGTTTCGGCCTGAGGTGGCCTTCGTCAGGTATCCTGGGGACAGCGCGACTGAGTACCGGTATATATGGGCTGGTACTAAGTGGAGTTTACCACGCCAATCATATGAGCGAAGCACTTAGTAGCCCAGCTTCAACGGGGACAGAATATTTCAAAGTGGACATTCTTCAAGTCAGAAGAAAACAAATTCAGACGATTCAGGACATATGAAATAGTGTCCATACAGAACCACTTAGCCTAATGCCCATGTGTTTAAGCAGGAGAAGACGACCATTGACTACAGAGTCAGAGAGAGCTGAGAAGGTGGTGTGAGGTTCATGGAGGAGGTTGTGTCCTTAATCGAGTTGAAGATCATCTCCTGAAATATTTACTCACTGCTGGAACGCCACAGAGCAAAGACAAGAGAGACTGAAGACACACACACACACACACACACACAACACACCCACACACACACACACACTGAAATAACAGAGTGAAAGAGAAAGACTGAGCAGATAGATTCTCTTTGACAATTTATTAGAGAGGACGCCTCACCACCAACTGGGAGCTTTGAAAGCCGGGACAGGTGGAATAAGAAAAGTGTCTCTTTTCGTCTTCTTCTTTCTAGCCGTTCCGCTGTCTTGGCCTGATCAGAGCTGAGAGGACGGACGGTATACCTTGTCCAAGAAACTCCCTGAGTAGTATATACTGTATATACAATATGCCATGGAATGAAAGCTAATGTAATTGTCACAATTGTAACCTACACTGTACACATCACTGTGAAGTGGGATTACACCATTTTGTACTGTACTTGCAGTGTTTCAACTTTCATTGAAAAATAGCAGGCGTTCACGGCTCATAGCGCGCCACTCTGTGGCGGCGTGTGGCGCGCTATGAGCCGCGAACGCCTGCTATTTTTGTTGGGAAATTGTGAGATTGCGAAGTTTTCAATCATGACACGGTATGCAAACATACCTGGCTTTAGCCAAGCTAAAAGATGGCATAGGTGGTGGTAGTAGCAGAGATGAAATGCTAAATGGTGCATTAATTTATGTTGTGTATATAGTGCCTTTATCCAAGGAGCTTTTACATAGATTGTGGATCACATTCGCCCATTCACACACACACATTCATACACCGATGGCAGAGGAAACCATGCAAGGCACCAGCCCCCTCTGGATCAATTCAGGATTCATTGTCTTGCTCAAGGACACTTTGACGCTTACTTTGGCGGAGGCGGATTCAAACCGGCAACCTTAGTGGTTACCATCGGGCCACTCTACCACTGGACCACCGCAGCTAATGTAGGGAGGGGATACAGATGCTATACTGTATATCAGCTGTTGTCAACATAGACGTGTTACTAGGGATCATCCGCTACCGTAACTGATAGTTAGGAACTGCAAAGTAAATGGATCCTTGATTGTCTGTAACCCATAGAGTCTGGAACCAAATGCAGTGTTATGGGACCATTTTGTTCCAAATTGTACACTCTAAGAGCTAACTTATTACTACTGATTTTACAGTTGGGTTCCCACATGTAAAAAAGCCATCTAAATGCCATGGCCTTATGTGCATGTGAAACTGGGATTGAGTAAAGGCTGGTATAGCAGACAGACAGCAGGATTATGGTCTTTTTAATTTCAGAATCATGCCATTGTGTGGCATTAAACTGGAAGTGAAACTGTCAGGCAGTGAACTGCATAGAGAAGTGGAGTGCTACACGGAGCGTATACGGACTGTGCCTATATACTGTGAGGTGATTCATCCTGTGTGTGTGTGTGTGGGTGTGTGTGTGTGTGTGTGTGTGTGTGTGTGTGTGTGTGTGTGTGTTGTGTGTGTGTGTGTGCGTGTGCCTGTGTGTGTGTGCATTTGCAAGAGGTGTGTGTATCGCAGCCCAGCTCTCTTAAGAGACTAATTACTTTGACTCAGGCCAGGTGTGACCGCTTAAAAAACATCCAACCATGGTCGCTGGTCTAAACTAAACTAAAACCCCTGCGCGTCAATTAACCTCGGTGCCAGCCTTACTCGTTTGTGACGAGAATAGCCCTGGTGGTCACAACCTTAAGGCGGCGAGTGCATAGCCGCAAGTGTATGGCCGGGGACATCTGTTAAGATGTAATTTCCCCATTGGATAAGATATTTTAACCCAGTGCCTTTTTGATACCAGGACCCACCATTTATTCAGCATTTGTGCCACAGACCACCATGTGAGGACATTTTAGTCCCACAAAACTATGGATTTGGGAGACAAAACAGGCAAAACATACAGACCAAAATGACCACTAATCTCTAGTTCTAGTTGTGCAGACTTGGGATAATTCAGATGTGAACAATTTAACTCTTGAGAGTGTAAACATTCACGTCCACTTGGTTTCATTTTTACCCTCTCAACGAGTTACTGCACCACCCGGAACCCTCTCCACTGATGGTCCCCGGACCACTGTTGAGTGTACAAATGTGTTGTTTGGGTCCCACAAATGGACTCATATTGGTCCAGTGGTCCAACCTAAGGTAGCCATTTGAACTCCTTCAAGAATAAAAAACCCACAAGGGACCTAACTTTGAGACACGTCCAGCATAGCAAAGGCCTTTCCACAGTGAGTCAACCTGTACAATAACACAATATCAGCACCCCAAGTATTCTTCTTCACTGCACTCTGGGTGAACTTTGACCAACAACAAAACCAGACCCTGAGGCAGTGTGCGGTGTGTGTCTTCTTCTTTGCACCCCACTGAGACTTGGCTGGCTCTAACACCTACCCCCACCCCCACCCCACACTCCCACCTCCACCCCCAGTCTGTCATCTGGGAGACGTAGCCATGGTGACTGACGGAGGTGCAGGAGAGAGGTGGTGGAGATAGATAGGGGGGGGGTGATGAAGTCATCTTTTACCCCCATGTGGCTATAAGCCCCTCTGGGCTCCCCGTGGAGGCCCTGCCTGCCTGCCTGCCTGCCTGCCTGCCTGCCTGCCTGTCTGCCTGCCTGTCTGCCTGTCTGTCTGTCTGTCTGTCTGTCTGTCTGTCTGTCTGTCTGTTGTCTGTCTGTCTGTCTGTCTGTCTGTCTCAGTGGCGTTTTTGCCATTAGGCAGACTAGGCAGTTGCCTAGGGCACCATCAGGGGAGGGGGGGCTGAGCGGAGGGGGCGACTACCAGACTTTAAAAGGATACCCGGTTAATAAGCCTAATATGGATAAATACATTATACTTATTCTCTATGACTAGAATTGAACATTTAAAACACATAATATGTTAATATAATATTATGTTTAAAAATAGTTCATAGTTTTATCCCTTGTGGGGCGTAGTCTTGGGCAATATACCGGTTTTACCGTTTATCGCGATATTGAAATCAATACCGAGTAATATTGTTGGGTCTATAAAAAATATCGAATACCGAATATCGTCAAATACCGACATTATACTGTATTCTATTAAAATATGAGCAATGAGACTTAATTGTAACTATACAAACAATTTTCATGTTACACACATGCCTAAAATAGCCCTTATTTGGGCTAGGCTTTTGGAAACAATGTATTTCCAACTCCAGTTTGTGCCTATTTAGGCTGCTTGAACATCAGAGCACTCAGTTTCTGACCCCTCAATGTCACAATTCTAAGAACTAGGTGACTGGTGGAACGTGTCCAACTCTGATTGCCGTCAATACCGGTAATATCGAATATCGAGCTAATTAACCCGTTATCGATACCGATATTAAAAAATCAATACCGCCCAAGACTAGTGGGGCGCCATTTTACAGGAGATTTTCCCTGGAAAATCTTGCCTAGGGCTCCAAATCGCTTAGAAACGCCGCTGGTCGGTCCGTCTGTCTGTCTGTCTTTTCCTGTGAACAAAAAACTCATCATTAACTGTCAGAGAGAAGAGAGAAGAAGTGAGAGAGAGAGAGAGGGAGAGAAATGAGAGAGAGCATGGATGTTTTGAGGAAGTGGATAAATTAGTGTCACAAGACAAGAGAGGTTGTGTGTGTGTCTGTGCGTGTGTGTGTGTGTGGGGCTGCTAGCTAATGAAAATCATACCGTTGTTTACCTCTTTCGACGCGCCCGCACACACCAGCACGCACGCGCACACACACAAACAGCTGGTGAGACTCCACAGGCAATTAAGTTTCACCTGAAACGACAGTCTGTGTAGAGAAACGGGCAAATAATTTCCCAACTCTGTCTCTCTGTGTCTCTGTTTTAGCTGAGCGTCTTTCCGAGTCAAACAGTGGATTTGCGTGTGTGCATGCGCGCGTGTGTGTGTGTATGTGTGTGTGTGTGTTTCTCATTCATCTAAGTATGGACTACAATGAAAATGGGTCACTCACTATCCCTCTCTCTCTCTGCCTCTGTCTCTCGCTGGTGCGTGCCTCATAGTCGCGTCTTGTCAGTCTAGACTATCGTATCGTTCCTCAGACGACTATTTTGGGAGGTTGTTGCCAGTGCGTGGCGTTTTTAAGTCTTTTGTTTTTTAAGAGATAGGTTTCTATTTTTAGGAAAGCGTAGAGGGAGTATAGCAGAGCTGGTTTGATCCAGATCTATGCCGACTGATCGTCAGAACAACACAACGGAAAACGCGCCGGCTGTCGCCCGCTGGGTCGGGAAGGACGCAAGGTTTTTAGGGCGGTTATGAAAATAACTTTTAGACTGTCTGTCAGAAAGCCTCTCTGTTGTTATTCAATCTCTCCCCTCTCTACTCTTTCGGTAGACTCTTCAATCGTCATACTTGTATAACAGCACACTGCACTAGCTGTGTGAGCTTGCAGATTGGCTACCGTAATTTCCGGATTATAAGACGCACCTGAATATAAGCCGCACCAGCTAAATTTGGGGCAAAATACAGATTTTTTCCTTGTATAAGCCGCACTGACTATAAGACGCACCAGGCTTATAGTCAGGTGCTTCATGTTAGAGCAGTGGTTTCAACTTTTTCACAATTTACAACATCTTCACCCCACAGACCCCAAAACTAAAGATTTCCTTTGGTTTTGTTCACAATCCAAAATTAGACCAAAATGAACATGACTTGTGACTTATTAATTAAGTGGTGCTAATTTATGATGGTGAATATCATAACTCTTGAGAGTGTAAACATGAAAACAAATGGACCCTAGCGGGTCCATTGGTTTCATTTTTACGCACTCAAAGAGTTACATCTGGTTAACCAACTTTCTATCATTTAGTCTGCAGAGCCCACCTGGAACCTGGAAAATCCATCGATTGGCCGCACGCTGTATAGGCCGCAAGGTCAAAAGCATGGAAAAAAAGTAGCGGCTTATAGTCCGGAAATTACGGTATTTTCGCTATGAATACAGGTGTGCCTTGATTATCCTGTCTTGCCCATTTGCTGTAACAACAGGCACAGCACCCTTTAAAAGTATCTGTGTCATTTTAGTGTTGGCTGTTAGCTTGTACATCAGTTTTTCTTTTATATTTTTCGAATAATCTTGAGCACATTTTGTATACTCAGGTATGGTAATCTACTCCCCCTCTCCCTCTCTTCTTTTAGCTTGGCATGCTGTAAAGTATAGTGGACAAACTTATATGAGGAATTGGGTCCTGTCACTCTCTCTCTCTCTTCTCTCTCCTCTCTCTCTCTCTCTCTCTCTCTCTCTCTGTCTCTCTCTCTGTCTTGTTTTTTAGTGGGGAAGGGGGGCTGTTACTTCAGACAGGCCTGGGGAAGAAGTCACATTTGACAAGATAATGAATTGCCATGCATGCAGATTTCAGACCACTGCAGCAGTATTCCACATTTCACAGCCCAGTAATTCCACCATGCCTAGACACACTGACTGACTGACTGGCTTGCTGGCAGACTGGCGGACTGCAGGGGCAGATGTAACATTTCCCAGTTCGGGGTGGGCAGGAGAAAATGGTATGGGTGAGACTTCATCGCCCGTGTCGCTTCGCGCCACAGGCGATGAAGTCGCACCCATACCAATTTCAGGTCCCAGGACTTATTTTAGGCAAGAAAAGTCTCAATAACAATGCTACAGTTGTTGTTGAAGTTGCAACAGACACGCAGCATGCATAAAGCTAAAGGTCTGACTCAGAGAGTTTTCTGTTTTCAATGATGAAATGCTGCTGGTTTCGTGGTACAACAATTGTAGTTAGTTATAAGCACTCTAATTTGAAATATATTTGAATGTTGGGTTGTTTACATGCCGTCATGTTGGTGGGGCAGTCAGTCCCCCCATGCCCATGCCTAGATCCGCCCCTGGCAGACTGATGGACAAACTGACTGATGGACAAACTGGCTGACTGCAGAGAGGAGAGGATGGGAGAGGAGGAGAGCGGAGGGGAGGAGAGGAGAGTGACAGAGCGAGAAGAACAGTAGAAGAAAAAGCAATCCCCGTGTTGTAAATGCATTGAGATGTTAGTTCAGCAGTTTGACCTCAGTTCTCCACTCATCCTCACCTCTCTCTCTCTCTCTCTCTCTCTCTCTCTCTCTCTCTCTCTCTCTTCTCTCTCTCTCTCTTCTCTCTCTCTCTCTCTCTCTCTCTCTCTCTCTCTGCTGCCATCCCACACTCTCCTCTTCTCCACACTCCCTGAGCTATGCAAGCAGTATAGGTCTAAGGCTTTATTGACCGTGTGTTCGTGTGTGTGGTGTGTGTGTGTGTGTGTGTGTGTGTGTGTGTGTGTGTGTGTGTGTGCGTGCTGGTGCCGTGTACATTTTGTGTATCCATTTTGTTCCATTTCCAGCCAGTCCAGCTGCAGGCACATTGTTCTCTGGGCTCCGTCTCAGGGCTAATAAAACGCACACACACACACGCACACGCACACATACACAGGCACACATACACACACGCGCACACATATACTCACGTACACGCACACACCGAAAGTTATGTAATTGTCAACGGAACACAGCTGCTTTTCGCGGAACGGAGCTGTCATCGGGCAGGAAAAGGGAGGGAGGAGTGTAGAGAGGAAAGGACAGTGGAAGGGGCGTGTGTGCGTGCGTGTGTGTGTGTGTGTGTGTGTGTGTGTGTGTGTGGAGGAAGTGAGAGGAAATGACCCAAAGGAAGTATACAGGAAAGGAAACCTTAGGAGAGGAGAGAGGAGACTGAAGGAAACGAGGGAACAGGTTTCTCTCTGTTTTTTTTTTCCTCAGAGGCTCACAGTGACAAATCAATGTGAACACAGTAGTCTATCGAAGCGGATCTCAACCTTTTTGATCACAGGGACCACTATTTATTCAGCATTTGAGCAAACTGACCACCATCTAAGTACACTTGACCCCACAGACCCCAAAACTAAAGATTTATTTTTGTTTTTGTCCACAATTCCAGGCTGGATTTGGGGGTAAACAAACAGTCAAACACACAGATAATAAATTGATCCTCTGCATTCTCTAAATGTGTCCAAGGGTCATTTGGTTTCATGTTTACGCTCTCGAAGAGTTACATGTGGTTAACCAACTTTCCATCATTTAGCATGGGGACCACCTGGAACCCTTTCAAGGACCCCTGGTGGTCCCCGAATCCACTGGTTGAAAACCACTGGTCTATCAGGTGGAAACGATTCTAATGAACAAACAGCGAAAAATATCAGACCAACTAGATCACATCCAGGGCAATGCTCCCCCTGCTTAAATTTAAATGATTTGAAACACTGTGCTATTAACTAACTACAATTGTCGCACCACTAAACCAGCACCTTTTATCTCTTCAAAAAATGAAAGCTCTCTGAGTCAGACCTTTAGCTTTATGCATGCTGTGTGTCTGTTGCAACTTCAACAACAAACTGGTGTTATTATTGATATAACAATAATTCCTATACAACATATACATAACTGTTGTGGTCACAGTACTAAAGAAACATATAAAAATAGAAGAATTTTGTTTTAGAGATATGACGTTTTTCCCTTCGCTTTGAACTTGCAGATCTGCCATACCTGTGGCGCCTTCGTGTGACGCCTTAGTATGATTAAGTATGGGTTTGTTGCTGTTATTCCAATAAAGACCACACTGTCTGTCCAATCAAAGGCGCAAAACATTCTGGCTCTCTATCAATCTGCATCGCTTGATTTTGTGTTTTTATGCAACATGGCAGCTAGTATATACAGTAAACAAACACACAATGTCATGTAACAGCTAAATTATTGCTGTCAAGAATGTTGTGGTAAAAAAACATGAGTTGGCAAATTGGTTGCAAACTATAGCACATGTGCTGCTTGGAGATCTGCGATTTGCAACTATAGTCTGGGTCCGATGCAGGCAAACGTCTGATCCAGGTGTGGATCTAGGCATGGGCATGGGGGGGCATGCCGAAAATGGTATGGGGTCGACTCATCGCCCGTGTCGCTTCGCGCCACGGTCGATGAGGTCGCCCCCCATACCATTTTCTCTTGCCCCCCAATTGGGAAATGTTACATCCGCCCCCTGGTCTGATCTTGTGTTGCGTGGATCTCGCCCTGGAAAGTTTGGCGACCAACGTTGCGTGCTGCACGCTTATCGGCAAAGAGCCTAGTGGTGCCGCAAAATGATTTCTGTTGTCTTTTTTATTGTATCACTTTACAGTGTGACTTCCTGACATCACACACACACACACCACACACACACACACACACACACACCACACACACACACACACACACACACACACACCACACACCACACTGAGTTGACTGGGTTTTATGTTCGGACATAGTGCCTCGCATGCTGGTAGGCTACAGTCTAATGGCTTTTTATGTTTCCAGGGCAGAATTACAAGGCATAGATATTGTAGATATATCAGTGTGGGTGCGCATGGGTGTGTGTGTGTGTGTGTGTGAGTGACTGACAGGGAGACAGGCAGGCAGGCAGACAGACAGACAGAGATGGAGAGAGACAGAGAGCGTGGGAGGGAGACTTGGAGGGACAGTATATGATGACTATACAGTACAGTATAGTGCGTGGTTGGATGACTGCAGATTCACAGGCTTGACACGCTGCATGTTGTCGACTTGCTACTTTTGATGCTTTTTAATGAGAATTCTTGAAGTGAAAAGAAACAGACATTATGGACATTTGACATACATTTTTAGTATCATTTTCTTTTTGTGAGCTGCATGTTCATCTGCTGGTTTCAGTACAGTGATATGTACACAACTATATAAAAAACAGCCATGTACTGTATATGCCTAATCCAATCCCCAACCCGAACCTTATAGCTCTATAAACAGCATTTTATTTAAACCATAAAACAACCATTAGGTTCACGAGGCCATTAGTGGTCCCACAAGGTATTTTATTTAGTTTTCTTTTTTTGTGCAAATTGTACTATATAGCCTACTCTACTCAGTAGTTTTGCAAGTGTGTGCGCACGCGCACACACACACACACGCTTAAACAGAAGCATGTTGTTTTAAACCTCTTTTCTTAACCATCTGTACGTTTTGGTGTTCCTTTAGCAATTGAAAAAATATCAGACCTACAAGTCATAGCGCACCACCGAGTGGCGCTATGAGCTTGTAGGTCTGATACCGGTATATTTTGAAAATTTGTGAAAAATGTGGCACAAATCTTTGAATAGGCTGTATTATTTTGTAAGCAAACAGAAGCACTCAAAGTCCGAGAAGCGAGATGATTCAACAGGGCAAGACAGAGCAACGAGAAGATAGATAGGGGGTCCCGAGGGCAGAATAACATGTTCAAAGGGCTCAAAGATAGAGGGGTCCTTGGCTGAAATTGTTGAGCATCACTGACGCAGGAACATTTTTTTTTTTTTTTCAGAAAAACTAGAATCTAGGTTCAGGAATTAGAATCGAGTGCCAAAAAACTAGATTCTAGCGTCGAAACTAGAAGAAGCTAGCGCTGGATACTAGAAAAAAGTATTGAGACCTAGAATTTGGTGCCGGAAACTAGAAACTGGCGTCGGAAACTAGAAACTAATGTCAGAGACTGGAATCTAGTTTTACAAACTAGAAACTATGGCTCAGGCGGTTAGCTCAACCGTCTTGGCACCCCGGCTGCTAAGCCAGCCTGACGGCGTGCCCCGGGTTCGATTCCCGAGCCCGGCGGTCTTTGCCGCATGTCACTCCCATCTCTCCCCCTTTCCTCTCAACCTACTGTCCTATCAATAAAGGCAAAAACCAAAAACAAATCTTAAAAAAACAAACAAACTAGAAAACTAGTGCCAGAGACTACAATCTAACCAAAATGTGTTAAAAAAAGGTGATAATCGGAACAGCACAGCAGCAGCAGAGTCCAGATTGAAGGCAAGCTTATGAGAAGCGTCGCAATCAGCTGTAATCAATCTCCTCCGAGCCGCCATACACCCTGTTCAGCTCTCTGTAGCCGTTCTCCAATCAATGCTTTCATATTTCCCTCTTTATTTCACGTGCATGTGCGCGCGCGCGCACACACACACACACACACACAACACACACACACAACACACACAGACTGCACCGCACTGCCTTTCTCTCCTAATTAGAACCCTTTCAAGTCAGACGCACACAGTCACGCACATGAACCTCGTGCACGCCAAGCACACACACGGCCGCGGAAGAAAGCGGCCATAATTCAGTAGGTGAATGAGCCATTCAGTGCATGGTGGCAGAGATTAGATAGGGAAAGTGCACAGTCAGTAAGTGCACAAAGCAGTGTCTAGGAAAGCGTAACAAATGAACTGCACTCATAATGGAGAGAGAGAGAGAGAGAGAGAGAGAGGGAGCGTCCTAGAGATGAGAGGATGGTAAGACAACGAGAGGGAGGTGGGGAAGGGAGGGGGGAAGCAAAGACACAAGCAAGCGCTCCAGAGACGAGAAGGAGAGAGAGTGAGAGAGAGAGAGAGAGAGAGAGAGGCTTTGAAACGCAAGGAGGTTGATGTTTTTGAAGATGAATGGCCTGTTTCACATAGAGAGACGAGGCTTGTATGTATCCAGCGGTGGGGAAAGTAACTAAGTGCGTCTACGCGAGTATACTGCATATTACCTACTACTTTTTCATGTCACGCAACCGCAAAATTAGTCCAGGCTTTCCGTTTACGTGCAACATGGACGAAAATGAAAGCCTGGGTGTCGAGGTTAATGGGACAGTGAATCAGAATTTGAGCCACGGACCACCGTTTGATGACGTTTTAGCCCCACAGACCCCCAAAACGAAAGAGTTCTTTTGCTTTTGTCCGTAATACCATGAGGCTGGATTTGGGAGAAAACAAAACAGGCAAACATACAGATCAAAATGACCATTTATCTTCTACTGTACATTCTCTAGTTGTGTAGACTTAGGCTAATTCAGATGGTCAATATTTTAACTTGAAAGTGTAAACATGAAACCAAATGGACCCGAGAGGGTCCATTTGTTTTTGGCAGGCAATCTGTTTTTGGCAGGCAATTTTTAAATTTCTTAGTCTGAGTCAGTCTTGCTCTTCTGAACAAAGTGTTTCTTCATTTAAGTCACTTTTGAGGCATTCCTATTACTGATAGCTTCAGTCTACAACAACGGTTGTGATATAATAATGCTACTATTCTTCACTGATCAACTCTTATTTTGAAGCCATAATTTCCAGGCCGGTAGTCATCTTATTATACGTTGCATGGTCACTTCCATGGTCACTTTCCATTTTGGAATCATCACTATACCGTTAACCAGTCTGCCGTGGGATATACCCTGTTTAGAAAAAGGAATAGGAGATACAGGCCTTTGAAAGAAATGGCTGTGTTTGTTCACGATTATAACAATCCTGTGTTATTGAGAGACTACAGGTTTGCAACCGATGCTAACGTTGAGTAGCATTATGGCGTTGAGCGCAACACTCCAGTATTGTTTAATGTGAATAGGGGTTTTTGTGTTAATAACAAAAGTCTACAAATAACAGTTAGGCTAAGTAGTTAATTTAAAAAATTGCAGTTGGATAAAAAACAGAATTATTTGCCTCCGAGTGAAATTGTAGTGTAGACTAGAGAGTATAAAGAAAAAATAATCAGTAAGTAGAAGCACGTCAGTTGGATTTTTAAGTACAGTACTTGAATAAACGTATCACCCCTGCACACCGTGGTGTTTAAAGAGGGGGTGGAGTCATGCGTCTCTTCAGCAGAGCAGCCACTCACTCCCTCCAAGTTAAACAGCCAAGTTAAACAAACAGCCGTGTCAAGTGCGCGGCAGAAACGTTACGCTCACTTCTGCTCGACTCAGAATGCTTTATAGGCCCCGACTGCAGCGAGAGAGAGAGAGAGAGGAGTCGGTGGTAGTATTGCCATTTATAGTAAACTACATCACAGACACACACAGGCAGAACATTTCAATACAGAGAGAGGAGCCAGGAGACGAGAGGCGGCGAAGAGAGGAGAGGAAAGGTTTCATTATACAGCGCTCCAACAACTCGCTCGGAAATCGATGAAATATATACCGGTAGTTAATGGATGCAGGGCTTTTGTGTTAGGCTATTTATACAGATTTTCTTTTTTTTGTTGCTATACAGTGTTATACGCTAGTTTAACCTCTTAACCCTTTCCCTGCTATTGCTATAATTCACGTAATGACCAGACCTCCTGTTGATGTTATTGACTTAATCTTTTTATTTTGTTTCCTGTAACTTCATGGGGGATTTCTTTTCATTGATTTAGCTTTGTTTGTGTAATTTTAGTTAACGGCGATGACCTTTTACTGTATGTGCATACTGCATAGCTGCTTAAAATGCAATATGCAGGGCTTTATTAGAGCTAATTTGACTGATCGCACGGCATGGGGTGCACTGATGCACACAGTGGAAAAACGTAGCAGAACTGCTATATCGTGGCATTCAAATGCTGAATGAATGGAGCAAAATCCACTGTTAAGTTAGGCAGTAGTTAAAGTGTTAGACTCTACACTTGGTCCTCTCCTCTTTGGCTTATACACCAGATCTCTTTGGTGGATTATTTGTGAGCATGAGTGGTTTTATTTTTCCAAGAGTGTACAAGAATTTTTTTTGGAAATGTCACTCTTTTGTCCCCTTTTCAGGCTGCAACAGCCTTCCTGAGAAATCAGTTTTCTGACCCCTCAATGTCGCGACATTTCGGCTGGTCCGAGTATCATTTGGGTCGAGCCTTCATGTATTCTGTATCTGCTCTTAGCCAAGGGGTGAAGAAGAAGTCCCCTTTAGGGTAGTGGTTACGATGTTTGGCTCCAGTGTCCAGTACCGCACACGGGAGACTCCCAGGTTTGAATCCCAGGTTTGAATCCCATGTGTTATAACTCGTGGCAAGCCAGCCACCTGTTACTATGACACTGCTGTGTTTACCTGCACTCAAAGGCCCTTGCAAGCATATCCACATCGTACACGCACACACACACACACACACACACACACACACACACACACACACACACACACCACACACACACGCACACACACGCTGGCTTTTGGAACATCTGGTAGGCCCCCCTAGGTGAGTGAACTTTTAGAAGGAGCATATGTCCTTTTTTAGTCCTTGGGTCAAAGTCGACTAACTCTGGTGTTTCTCAGCCAGAACCCAACGCCGGCTGTAGTGTCTGTAGAGAGGTCTGTGACAGGCCCTGCAGACAAGAGAGAAAAAAAAAAAGCTTTGATTCTGCATGGATGAATCTCACGAATCGCGGGACAACAAACTGGTGCGGATCTAGGCATGCGCATAGGGGGGGCAATGCCCACCTAAATGCCCAGTCTGCCTCTCTGAGTCAGACCTTTAGCTTTATGCATGCTGCGTGTCTGTTGGAACTTTAACAACAGCTGATGTTATTATTGATGCTTTACTTGATTAATAAAAGTCCTGTAACCGAAAATGGTATGGGTGCGACT
Source organism: Benthosema pterotum (assembly GCA_039105355.1). Classification (NCBI taxonomy): domain Eukaryota; kingdom Metazoa; phylum Chordata; class Actinopteri; order Myctophiformes; family Myctophidae; genus Benthosema; species Benthosema pterotum. The sequence continues at coordinate 6,311,072 of CM076978.1, forward strand.
TCATCGCCCGTGGCGCGAAGCGACACGGGCGATGAAGCCGGCTGCCGCCCCATACCATTTTC
>CM076978.1:6311633-6349133 GCA_039105355.1 Benthosema pterotum
CCCCCCCCCCCCCCCCCCCCCCCCCCCCCCCCCCAAACACACACACACACACACACACACACACCCCGCTGTGCCTCTCCCCCCCTGGGTAAAGAATGATGCCTCTCTCCTCTCTCTCCCTTCTTCCTCTCCTCTCCTCTCCTCTTCTCTCCTCCTCTCCTCTCTCCCTCCTCTCCTCTCTCCATCGTTGCGCCAAACATGTCTCTCTCTCTCTCTCTCTCTCTCTCTCTCTCTCTCTCTCTCTCTCTCTCTTCTCTCTCTCCTCTCTCTCTCTCTCTCTCTCTCTTCTCTCTCTCTCTCTCCTTCTCTCTCTCTCTCTCTTCTCTCTCTCTCTCTCTCTCTCTCCTGCAGTCCTGGAGTGGTCCTTAATCGCCCACAAAAAAGAAACAAATACAACAAACATAATCATTATCCACGTGTTCACTTCATAATAATGTGAGTGCAGCCCAATCAGATTGACAATCCAATAACCAAAGCCTCTCTCATGAGGGCAGTCGGAATGTTATTTGGACACGTTGATTACAAGCTGAGAATTGTTTAAATGTCTCTGACTGGGTCACATGCAGGTGCAGTACACTACATCACCAATCATATTTGAACTGGGGACTCCCTAGCCGCCCCATCCTGATGAGCGCTCGATTGGCAGGGAAGCTGCAAGTACCCTCACTAAGTAAAAAAATAGGGATGTCTCGATGCTACTTTTTCATTTCCGATCCTATCCCGATACCACAATTTCCCTTTCCCTGTGTATGGATCACTGGGTTAGGCATATTTGCCAATATGTGACCCGATAATGGCAAATAAGGGCTAATACTGATACTTTTCCGATACCCATACAGTATTTGCCGATACGGATTGATAAAAAAAGGGACAAAAAGAGCCGATATGATACTTTGGTATCGGTATCAGGACATCAACTATAGTAAAAACACAAGGGCAACACTCTACACGTCTACACACTTCTCCCTATCTGCTCAAGAACTGTGGAATGCACTTCCCACTGCAATCGGAACTGCACTTTCACTCTCAATCTTCCGTCGCAGTCTGGAAAACGCAGCCCTACAGACTCCATCTTGGCCAATAGCTTGCAGCAGTACTTGCCCTAGCCTAGAAAGTCTACAGGCCTATATGCAAAGGCTCAATGTATCTTGTAGACTTGCATAGCAGTTTATGCAGACTCATCTACGTGCAGACGCATCTTATGTGAAAGCAGAACTGTACAGTGTAATATATGGATAGTTTGTTTTTTATCGTTTTCACACACTGTTAAGTTCCTAGCTTATATCTGATTCATGATGACTATTTTGTATGCATTGCCATGGTTTTTATTTTGCTCAGGCTTATATTGTCGCTCTGGATTAAGAGTGTCTGCTAAATGCCTAAATCGCATTACATTTACTGCGTAGTTTGACTCGGTTTACAGGTAAATATTGTGGAAATAGCCGATCTACAAGCTCACAACGAGGGCTTGAGAATCCTCTTCCATAGAAAGCCTGGTTTCAGTGATTTATGTGCAGGCGTGTATCTCATCGGAAAGAGCTTGTATACAGTATATCAAGTTTTCATCCCACATATTTATAGGGCACCTGCTTGAAATTTCCTCATGGCAGTGTTGCCAACTGCCAAAATCCAAAGTGCACTAGTGGCACTTCCAAAATGCACTAGAATGAGCTAGAACAGTGGGTTTTCCACATTGTCATACCAGGGCCACTATTTATGTTGAGTTTTGTCTCTCAGACTAATTTAGGAGAAATAACTGGCCAAAACGTTAATAATAACAATTATACATTTCTAAATGTGTAGATTCTTAGGTAATTGAGATGTTTCAATATAATTTAACTCTTGAGAGCATAAAATGTAAAATTCATTTTTACAATCTCAACAGTTACAGATCTACAAGGGTCCATTTGGTTACCAATGATCCTTTCTAGGAAGGAAGGAGAAAAAATGGTCAAAACAAGGCTTTTATCTTTGACGCCTGTCAACCAATTTTGCACCAAATCACCAGCAAAAAAGCACTAGATTTTCCGCCAGGAGTTTTTCACTAATTTTAGCATTAGGAGGGCCTGAAAAAAGCTAAATTATAGCGAAAAATGTGCAAAGTTTGCAACCCTGCCTCACGGCCTTACCAGTGGTGCCCGGCCTGCAGGTTGATATCTAGACTGGATCCAGCTGCCATGCATGATGACATCATTGATTGTAGACAGCACGCAGGTGTGTGGGGGTGCGCACTGCGCACGCTTATCCAACACACCGAAGGGGAGAGCTGGAGTGCACTACGATGATGCCATCTCCCCCTAGACCTCTTTGATGATGCCTTTATTCTTTCAATGCTTCTCTCTGTGTTCTGTTATAGCTTTGATACAGGGAATTCACCTCATTTTCCTTTAACTATACCCCCCCACACCCCCATGTACGAGCACTCAGCCAGTCCCTAATGTTGTTTTTTTTGTTTGTCGCATCAAATATGTGCGACATTAAATATTAACCCACCCATTGGTCCTTGTTTGTTCGCTAAACAAACAGTCGAGGTGGGAGCAGCAGGAAAGGGAACAGTATTGGTACAGAATATGATAAGCAGCCTTATGAAGACGTTTTAGAGGTGGAAGTCATGGTCCAAGTCTAGCCATAATGAAACTTTCCAGCCAGGCTCATTCATTCCAATATCATGGACTTCTTTACACATTAAATACTGTTTTATTTTTGGAACCAGACCTTCAAAATCTCTTCCAAATCCATCAACAAGGCATGTATGTCCTATGCAGTGGAAAAACGTGTGTGTGACATGTAATTTTTAAAACAATGTTTTATCGTATAGGAAAGCTATTGGTGGAGAGGTTTGTATGACATCTTATGCTTAGCTGTGATTGGACCATAGCAGTTTGGGGAGGGGCTTACTGAAAGGTCTATTGTAAGCAGTGTATAGTGATCTATTTTAACAATGAACAGCCATTTTTAAAAATGTATTATCTTTATTTTATTAGGCAAATAAGCAATGCAAACAGTAAATGGTACAGTCAAAGCACCAAATGGTTCCAAATGAATGGCACCGAAAAAAAGACCTTGCAGCATTGTTTCCATTCAAGTCCCATTACTTTCATTCACATAATACACAAGAATAATTCAATACAATACATTTGTCTTGAGAGGAGCAGGGAAATTGTTGCTGTATAACAAATTGCCAAAATTCTACTGCACGCACGCACGCACGCACGCACGCACGCACGCACGCACGCACGCACGCACGCACGCACACAGGCACACAGGCAGGCTCAGGCTTGTCCTCTATTCTACCCTCAAAATATATCCCCATTCTTCACTTTCTTATTCTGTGCTCCCCATTTCCATTTATCCAGCCCCTCTTCCATACCCCCCTCCCTCCCTCCCTCCCTCCCTCTGCATAGTGTCACACAGAGAGAGAGAGAGAGAGAGAGAGAGAGAGAGAGAGAGAGAGAGAGAGAGAGAGAGAGAGAGAGAGAGAGAGAGAGAGAGAGGCCGGTTGCTTTAGTGATGCATGGGCTAAAAGACTGGGATACTGTCAGACACACTCTACTCTGAGTCTAGTGTCCTGAATAGATGCTACAGTGTATGCTGGTGCACACTGCAGACACGCATGTGCACGCATACAAAAACACAGTCAGATATACCCACATGCACACACCCAGGGGCGGATCTAGGCATGGGCATGGGGTGAGGGGCAATGCTCCCCTAAATGCCCAGTCTGCCCCAGCAAACACGATGGCGTGCAAAACAACACAAGATATTTCAAATTAAAGTGCTCATATTTAAGGATTTGAAACACTACTACTGCAACAAACTAACTACAGCTGTGTCACCACTAAACCAACAGCATTTCATCATTCAAACAGAAAACTCTCTCTCTGAGTCAGACCTTTAGCTTTATGCATGCTGCGTGTTTGTTGCAACTTCAACAACAACTGATGTTATAATTAATGCTTTACTTGCCTAATAGAAGTCCTGTAACTGAAAATGGTATGGGTGCGCACGGGCGATGAGGCCGCACCCATACCTTTTTCTCCTGCCCCCCCTCCACCCCCAATTGGAGAAATGTTACATCCGCCCCTGCACACTCCGCCTGGAATACAACACACAACACACACACACACACACACACACACACACACACACACGCACACACGCACACACGCACACACAAAGAGAAGGCATCAATATCCAACAAGCGCCTTCTTCTTCTAATAGAAGCGCTTTGTGCTGCGCGTTGCTGCGTATTTGTGAATACAACGGTTGACCTTGTAGATAATCTAATGTCTCTCTCTCACATACAGATAATACACTCCTCCAGGAGGAGTCTTCTTCTCTCCCCCCCAGTCCCCACACACAGGATGTGAGTGACAAACAGAGAGAGAGAGAGAGAGAGAGAGAGAGAGAGAGAGAGAGAGAGAGAGAGAGAGAGAGAGAGAGAGAGAGAGAGAGAGAGAGAGAGAGAGAGAGAGAGAGAGAGAGAGAGAGAGAGAGAGTTTGCTTTTCTATTCATGACAGAGTTTCTGCCCATCAAAAAGCATTGTGGCCAAAGCAGCAAGGAAGACATTATTCTCATATATTTTTCACCGCCATACTCCAAGGTACTGTATGAATATATTTCTTTTATTTTCTTTCAAGCAGAAATCCTGTATCTCCTTGGCTGTCTCTAGGTTTTAAAGAGGGGATGCCGTGATTTTTGTATTTTTTTCCAATTTTGTACTTGTTTAAGAGGTGACAGTATGTAAATAGACTCTTTGGTTTGTTTTGTATGTGCAATGATGTCTTCCCTTTGTATTTAGGGTTTCTTCCTGAGGGCTGAACCTTTCTAGCCAAATGTGCCAATGAAAAAAACTTCAATATAGTGACATCACATGCTCAGCCCCTCCCCTAACTCCTCCCCCTTTATCATGCAACTAAAGCTGTGGGTGTGGCTTCAGTTCAGGTGGATCTCCAGCCATCACCACACACCAGGCAAACCAGACATACTTAATGGGCTGGTAGGGTGGAATCATAAGAATGACAGTTTAACAAACACTGTACACTTTTTTTGGGGGAAAAAATCTTACTTTTCATATAATATTAATACCTGCTGATCATGTTTCAGGGTAGAAAAAAATCATGGTACTCCCATCTTTAAAATCTTTCCCCATAGTAATGTCCCAAAATTTGGATGCAAAAGTACCGTATTTTCCGGACTATAAGGCGCACTTAAAAGCCTTTAATTTTCTCAAAAATCCACAGTGAGCCTTATAATCCAGTGCGCCTTATATATGGATTGGTTGACTGCAGTAGCTTCTATTCTATGTTAACTGTAGTAGCTTCTATTCACTGCGCCTTATAATCCAGTGCGCCTTATATATGGATTGGTTGACTGCAGTAGCTTCTATTCTATGTTAACTGTAGTAGCTTCTATTCACTGCGCCTTATAATCCAGTGCGCCTTATATATGGATTGGTTGACTGCAGTAGCTTCTATTCTATGTTAACTGTAGTAGCTTCTATTCACTGCGCCTTATAATCCAGTGCGCCTTATATATGAAATCAGTTTTAAAAGGTGCGCTTTATAATCCGGTGCGCCTTATAATCCGGTGCGCCTTATAGTGCGGAAAATACGGTAGCAGATATCCTACTACTATTTAAAATATTTTGGGGGGCTTTATTGATAGTTATTAGTGAAGACAGACAGGAAAGAGAGAGAGAAAGATCATGTATGGGACTCGAACACGCGACACGCTGTCAGGCCAGAGCCTATATGTGGCATGCGTCTGTATCACTAGTCCAGCAAACGCTCCTACTACTGATATTTTAGTTTCTTCTTTTGTTTTGATCATCATGACAGGGAAAAAAGTCACGTCTATGTGCTTTTTTTTTAAATAAATATTGTACAAATGAAAACTGTATAACAAATAGATCTATTCATATTAGCATGCACATCCTTCCTCCATTTCTTGAAAAGTATAACGCTTTTGAATATATAATAACAGGTTTCCACCCGACAGTGCCGATATGTTAAGAATAGGAGTCATTAGTATGCGCTTCATTTCCAGGTCTGCTTCTTACCTCCCAAAGAAAGAATAATTTTCGACCGAAAAATTCACATCACACACACAGCTCTATGAACACTTCTGCATAAAAGATGCACCGACTGGACCGACTGCAGCGAACGGCCTGGACGTGCCAAGTGAGGTAAAAAAGTAACACTACAGACATACTACAACGCAGAAATACAAGGACTGTGTTGAATTGAGTAAAAGTACAAAACTATTGCCATCACAATGCTTTTTAAAAGTACCAAAGGAAGAAATTGAAACATTTATTTTAAAGACGGCTTGCAACATCGCAACGCGTCGCAGGATTGCATCGTTGTGAGCTTATAGAATTGCTATTTGCGAATAGCCAATAGACCTTTAGGTAAGCCCCTCCCCAAACTGCTATTATGGTCCAATCACACCTAAGCATAACATGTGATAGACAAACCTCTCCACCAATAGCTTTCCTATTTGATAAAACTTCATTTAAAAAAATAAATGTCACACACACATTTTCCCACTGCATAGGGCATGCCTTGTTGATGGATTTGGAAGAGATTTTGAAGGTCTGGTTCCACACACACACACACACACACACACACACACACACACACACACACACACACACACACACACACACACACACACACACACACACACACACACACCACACACACACACACACACACCACACACACACACACACACACACACACACACACACTAGAGCTGGGGTCGGGCCGACTTTTTTCAGCCCGACCCTACCCTAGGGTAGTTCGGGCTAGGGCCAGCCCGGTCCTAGCCCGACCATTATTATTAAAATATATGCGCAGCCCGGCCCGAAAACCCGACACCCTTTTTTCACCTAAAAAAAACCCTTTAATTATTAAAATGATAGCACACTTTTCTTCCCTTCGTTTTTCGTTTTGTTAATTATTATAATAATAATTATTATTATATCATTTATAAATAAAAACGGCTATGTTTTTAATACATTGATAATATTAAAGTTGTTAAATAAAATTAAAGTTGTAAATAAATATATATATTATTCAGCCCAAGCCCGAACCCGTCCGAAAACCCGACCACCAATTAAACAAATGAGCCCGACCCTACCGGCCCGTCGGGTACCCGACGGGCCGGGTCGGGTTTTGGTCGGGTTTCCCACCTCTAACACACACACACACACCTAAATGAGAAATTGAGACAAAAATATGTGGTCTTCTTGTGCTCTGCTACTTGCTCCGCTGGCATCTTCTGTGTTTGGGCTTGGGTTGCGTGTGCATCTCCTTGGAGAATGGACACAACACACTGAGAGAAGATGCAACTAAAGCCTAAGAGAGAGAGAGAGAGAGAGAGAGAGAGAGAGAGAGAGAGAGAGAGAGAGAGAGAGACAGAGACAGAGACAGAGACAGAGAGAGAGAGACAGACAGGGTGTAGTGGGCAGACTGCTGTAAACAAGGTCTGTGAAAGCTTGAAGGTCTGTTCTTCTATTTTTATAAACGGCACAGAGAGAGGATGGATGGAGAGCGAGACAGACAGGCAGGCAGGCAGACAGGCAGGCAGGCAGGCAGGCAGGCAGGCAGACAGGCAGGCAGGCAGGCAGGCAGACAGACAGACAGACAGACAGACAGACAGACAGACAGACAGACAGACAGACAGACAAACAGACAAACAGACAGGCAGACAGAGAAGGAGGGGGAGGGAGGGCAGGCGGTTGGAGGAAGTGGCTTGGAAATGCGAGCTCTGCATTATGCATGGCCCCAACAGACAGCCACTATACTGTAGAGGACCCCTTTACACAACCTGGAGATCATACGCATGCACACATGCACGCACACACACACACACAGGAGAGCTATAGTGCTCACCCCCCCACGCCCCACCACCCAATACACACACACATGCACATACTGCATAGCGAGCGACTGTGGCTCAGAAAGCTAGAGCAGGTCGTCCAATGAACCGTGGGGTTGACGGGTCAATCCCAGCTCCTCCTCCTATCTACATGTTGATGTGTCCGTTCTTGGTTTATGAATGTATGTCAATGGCTGGCTATGGACGCAATGGACTGCACTACTAGCGTGACTAAAGCCAATGTAAACGATAAAGGTGCTGCATGAACGTTAAACGATCATTTACTCTATATGCACAAGAACATGCACTTGTGCAACATTGAATCTATAGCTCTGATTATCGATATTTCGGATGATAATTTGTCATGTCATACAATATTTCATGTCGCATGTCATGTCGCATATAGTACACTATACGTACCCCATATGAATATTTCTCAAAGTGGCCTGTGTGCTGTCACTCGTGGAATAGCTATTTTTGCCAAACGATTCCAGAACAGGGAAACTGATGTTCAAGTGGTCAAATGGTCAAGTAGGCTACTTTATTTTCGATATCAGTCAAACCCTTTCGATATACTATATCTCAGAGGGGAATGATGAACATGTTTATGTACTGTCCATATAGAACATAGCAGTGTGTTTCTTTTATTTGTGACCATAAATATCTCTGTTTATGTGAGATTAATTGAATACTGTTCTGTAAAGCAACAATGTAATGCAGAGGGAGAGGTTATTTGTAGTGGTGACCTGAGCCAAGCGGTGTTTGAGAACCACTGCACTAATCTTTTGATTATTTTATCAATGTGATCTCCCTCCAGCTCTTTTCACATTTCTCTCACTTTTGTCTGCTTTATTAGACCGTATATACCAGGCACTCATAATACAGAATCCTTTAAAAAAAAGTATCATCATTGCAACATATTGTCCACATCAAAATAGCCCTTTTATATTGTGATATTTTTTGCCCACCTCACCCTGCCTGGACCATTATAGCCCAAATCCCGGTTGAAAGCAGGGGCGGATCTAGGCATGGGCATGGGGGGGGGGGGGGGGGGCAATGCCCCCTAAATACCCAATCTGCCCCCCAAACACGATGCCAAGATATTTCAAATTAAAGTGCTTAGATTTAAAATGATTTGAAACACTACTACTGCTACTAAACCAACAGCATTTCATCATTGAAAACAGAAAACTCTCTGAGTCAGACCTTTAGCTTTATGCATGCTGCGTGTCTGTTGCAACTTCAACAACAACTGATGTTATTATTGATGCTTTACTTGCCTAATAAAAGTCCTGTAACCGAAAATGGTATGGGTGCGGCTTGCGATGAAGCCGCCCCCATACCATTTTCTCTTGCCCCTCCAACATGTTCTCTTGCCCCCCCCAAACGGGACATGTTACATCCGAAAGCCCTGCACCATTCATTGTCCCAAATCATGAAGCATTCATCCCTCCGGCCTCCCACTGATCCCAGCATGGTCTCACCCAGCTGGAGAGGCAGACAGGCAGAACTAAGTGCCTGACTGCCTGCTCAGGCCTTCCTGGACGACCAGCACTGGAACTAACACAGACTGTTGGTGCCACCAAACCCCATGGTGGCAAATAACAGTCAGTACTATGGCTAGGCTCTAAAGATAGAGTAACTGTACTGAAATATTGATTTTAATTTCCAAAATTATCATTATATAAGTCAGTGGTTTTCAACCTTTTTGATACCAGGTTCCACTATTTATTCAGAATTTGAGCCACGGACCACCATTAGAGGACATTTCAGCCCACAAACCCCCCAAAACTACCCCAAAGCTTTTGTCCACAATTCCATCAAATCAAAATGAACACTGATCTTCTACATTCTCTAGTTGTGTAGACTTGGGCTAATTCACATTATGAATATTTTAACTCTTTGAGAGCGTAAAAACGAAACCAAATGGACCCTTGCGGGTCCATTTGGTTTCGTTTTTACGCTCTCAAAGAGTTATATCTGGTTAACCAACTTTCCATCATTTAGCCTGAGGACCATCTGGAACCCTCTCAAGCACCACTGGTGGTCCCCGGACCACTGGCTGAAAACCACTGATATAAATGGAAAATATCATATCACACCGTTTAACTTTGTATTGTATCGAATCGTTACCAATACTAAGTCACTGTTTTTACTTATTTTTCCTCATTTCTACCTGCACTTTCCACGTCATTGAAATCACTAATTGTGTTGTATTGCCAGAATGAAAAATACCGTCTATGTATGAATATGAGAATGTCTACAAATAGTATTGTATAGTACCATACAGTACATTTAATCCAGTACACTAATTAAAATTTCTAAGGTATTTTTTTTCCCAATCTAATAGAAACTGCAGGCTTTCTATTCCTGGAAACTCAGCATGTAATAAGCCAACTCACGCCGCACTGGAAAGAGTTACAAAATACAGTCATTGAACCAACAAAGGAATGGCGCAAAACAATGTCACAGAGAAACATATGCTACACAATAAAAAATAAATTTAAAAAAATCATATCATGTGACAGACACACAACGGAGAGCTCCTGTTTATCCCGACAGACACACGTCATTGTTAATTGTCAGTTGGTCACCCTTAGTTTAAAATTGATCATAATCACATTCATTTGCACTTGTTGCTTTTCAGGCCCAAAAAATACAAGATGGTGTCATTGAATTTGCCGAAAGGTGGTTTCAAAACAGGTCTGTACTCTGTATAGTAGAAACCAAAGGGTATGTTATTCACTATTCACCGGTCATCAGTCATCACGCCTAAAGCGTTACATTTAAACCATTAGAATGGTCATCCAGCCAGCAGAGTGTTGTTCTGCAATCTCATTACCATACAGTACTGCTTACTGTTCATCTGATTAGCGCTGCTGGTCAGCGACAGTCCTTGTATGTCCAAAACGTTTCCTTTTCATAAAACGGGGAAAAGAAAATGACCTGTGTTCTACTCAACCACTGATTACAATCATAATGACAGGCTAACCTACAGGCTTAACTACTTTCAAAATATCTCCAAAATACGAGTAGTAACATGGAATCTATTGACGTGTTGCGAGATTGTAGACGTGCTATTTTCACTGTTGTTCAATGTTGACACTCTTCTATAACACAATATAGCGTGGTTTTCAACCAGTGGTCTGGGGACCACAAGTGGTCCTTAATTGAGAGAGTTCCAGGTGGTCCCCAGTGATGGAATGTTGGTTAAGCAGATGTAACTCTTGACAGCGTAAAAATGAAACCAAATGGACCCTTGCGGATCCATTACACTATCAAGAGTTAAAATATGAATCATCTGAATTAATCCATGAGTGTACAGTAAAGAATTAGATTAATGGTTATATGCTTGCCTGTTTTGTTTGTGAAATCCAGTGGGAAAAAAAAAATAAATTTTGGGTCTGTGGGGCTAAAAATATCATCAAATGGCGGTCCGTGGCTTGAATGCTGAATAAATAGTGGGCCCTTGTATTAAAAGAAGGTTGAAAACCACTGCAATGACATCAATTTATTAAAAGAAAACATATAACGTAAGTTGAAATAATGGAGATACAAGGTTTTTGGGGGTCTGACAGTAGCAGTGTTATGTACTGTACTGTGTGGAAGGCCTGGAGGAGAAACAAACGTAGCCAGAAATGAGTGCTGGAGAGGCTGGTGGTGGTGAGTGATGCAGCACCAGTCAGTGGGATGCTTTCACAGCCTGGCTGGGAGAGAGAGAGAGTGCTGCTGCTGCTACTGCCACGGGCGTAGACACGTGGGGAAAAAGGGGGACAATTGTAGGGGGCCCAAATTCGGGGGGGGGGGGGGGGGGGGGGGGGGGGGGGGCAATGAAAGCTTGCATTAATAAGGTTTTATTTGTATTGATTATATTATGGAAAAATATTTGATCTCAAAGTGTACCAGATTGAAGCATTTTTAAATGGGGAATACCACCCATTTTCAACATTCTAATACAGTTATGTCATTAGTATACCCTAGAGGTGCTGTATGGGTGGAAAAAAAACGTCCCCCCCCCCCCCCCCCCCCCCCTCCCCCCCCCCCCCCCCCCCCCCCCCCCCCCCATTCTGTGTTTCCTGGAAATGGAGGTCTGAAGAAAAATGACAAAAAACATGATGAAACACATCTTGATGGCATCATCAAGATGTATGTCATCATGTTAATGGATTTCTATAGACACTTCTTTTTTTTTCTGAGAGCGTACAAATGCAACCAAATGAACCCGTTAGGGTTCATTTGGTTGCATTTGTACACTCTCAGAAAAAAAATGTTGAAAATGGGTGAAATTCCCCTTTGACGCCGCCGGGAAAGGGGGGCCCATGTGGAAAAGCTTTGCAGGGGGCCCAGAATTGCTAGCTACGCCCCTGCTGCTGCTACTGCTACTGGAAAACCATCAGAGCTTCTTTGGCAGGCTGCTTTTTTGGCCTTTATTTGGCCAATTTGAGTCCAATTTGTGTGGAGAAAAAAAAGGAAGCTTTCAACAACAAAATGAGGTTTATCGCTGAGTGCTTTCCGGGACAGCAAAAAAAGAGACAAACAGAGTGCATGATACGAACGGGAAGTCCCACAACGTGATAAAGATAATGGTGGAAGAGTGGCTGTGATGTTGTACCAGCTTTTACACCATCATTGCAAAAATATAGGGTTTCTGCCAGAGTTGGGTGATAGAGTGCGTCGTTTGAAAAGTTTTGGTTCCACTTCAGATTTGAAGATAAGGGTTAGGGTGAACACTTATATCGGTGGTTTTTCAACCTTTTTCATAACAGGCCCCACAATTTATTCAGCATTTTAGCCACGGAGGACCATCATTTGATGTTGAGTTTAGTCTCTCTGGGCCATTTGGTTTCATGCTATGCTCTCAAGATTTAAATTATTGTTAAACATCTGCATTACGTGTCATAGTTTGCAAGAAGTCTACCAATCAGAGAAGGAAGAAGAATTGTTAAATTAAATACAGCATGGACCTTTGGACACGCAATTCTATCCAACGGCAACGAAATGTGGGTCTTAGAAACAATCAGGCCCGGATGTAACAATTTCTCAATTGGGGGGGCAGGTGAAAATGGTATTGATGTTTACTTGCCCGTGTCGCTTCGCGCCACGGGCGATGAAGCCCGTTTTCAAAGATGAAATATGTTGTTGGTTTGTGGGTGCCACAATTGTAGTAGTAATTAGTAGCATAGCATTATTGATGGCATTAGTAAGTAAGTAAGTAAATTTTATTTATATAGCACCTTTCCCAGAGAGGTAGCATGCCATCATGTTTGGTGGAGAAGTCTGGGGCTATTTAGGGGGCATTGCACCCACCCCCCCCCCCCCCCCATGCCCATGCCTAGATCTGGCCCTACTCACAATCACTAGTAAAAAGACCAGCACCTCCAGCTCTGCTGTACCTCGCCAATGAAAATTACCAATATGGTGTCCGAAAACCAAGGGATCTAGTCTCATATCACAGTATCGATGTGATATCGATACTGATATAATATCAATACATTTAAAAGCACCCCATGCAATGCACATGTGCCCTGGCATTGTTTCAGTGATCACAAAGCATTCAGCATCGATGTTGTTGTTGATGCTGTTTTGCATGCGTACGTACTCTCCATGCAGATGAATGAACATATCATTTGCAGTGGTGACCATGAGCTGTTGGCCCGTGGCACTACATGCATGTCATATATCTCACATCATGTTTATAGATTTATTCATATGCATAATATCTGATGTCATATATCTGATAGCGCCGCTTGAGTCCCGACCCAATATGCTCAGCGTGTGTGTGCATGGCATGCATGTGTGTGTGTGTGTGTGTGTGTGTGTGTGTGTGTGTGTGTGTGTGTGTTGTGTGTGTGTGTGTGTGTTGTGTGTGTGTGTGGTGTGTGTGTGTGTGTGGTGTGTGCATGGATGCGGTATCATGCATATATGGATGAGTGACCTTGACAAGGTCGTGTCCTACCCTTTGAGGATTGCAATTCGACACTGTTTACCTTTGCCAATGTCTCTCTCTCTCTCCCCTCTCTCTCTCTCTGTCTCTCTTTCCCCTCTGTTTCAATATCTCACTCCATCCCTAGCGGTCTCACTCTCTCTCCCTCCTGTCTGTCTGTCTCTCTCACTCCCACTTTCTCTCTCTTTTTTGTCGTCATCATGAAAAAAGGGGTTTTATTATGTGCGCTTAGATTAAAGAATTTTAATGTATTTCTTTATTTCTCTTCCCCCTTCTCTGTCTGCCTGTCTGTTGTGTTGTGTAGTGTTTTTGTGATCTCCTCTCTCTCTCTCTCTCTCTTCTCTCTCTCTCTCTCTCTCCTCTCTCTCTCTCTCCCCATCATATTAAACAGGTTAGTTTTCATGCTAGACGAAAGCCTCGCTTAGATTCTTTTACCCGCTTCTATTCTGAGCTCTATCCCCTGCTCTCAGGGGGGCGGATTGGCACATATTTTCCACCGGGACAATTTTGCCTTTGCCAGGCCACCCTGGGGGGGCAAGCTGGTTAACCAGATGTAACTCTTTGAGAGCGTAAAAATGAAAACCAAATGGACCCTTGCGGGTCCATTTGGTTCATTTTTACACCCTCAAGAGTTAAAATATTCATCATTACACAACTAGAGAATGTAGAAGATTAATGGTCGTTTTGATCTGTATGTATCCAGGCGAGCATCTAGCACATTCTAGTGCATTTTGGAAGTGCCACTAGTTCATCTCGGATCTTGTCCAGGCCACTAGGTGGCGCAGGCCACCGGGAAAACTCCCTGTACTCCAGATGGCCAATCCGCCCCTGCCTGCTCTGTACAGTGAATGAGTGTTGTCCCCTTGGCACTCATTCGTCCTATTCCATGTTCCCTTTATACTCTCCAGACTGTGTTTGTTTGTTTGTTATTTGGGAGAGCCACGGCTACAATGATATAAATCATATAAATGCGCGCCTGATTAAGTAAGAAAAAACAAAACAAAAACAAAAGACAAGAAAAAAAAATCACCACAAAAAAGTGCACACATCTTCACTCTCCATCATATACCCTATTGGCCTGAATATAAGACTATGTTTTTTTCCCAATGGAAATATCTAAAAAATTGAGTCGTCTTATATTCAGGGCTATACTATTTTCATTCAATGTTCTTTTTTCTGTAAATGGGTCTTGAAAAATGAGGGTCGTCTTACAAACGAGTCGTCTTATATTCGGGACAATACAGTACATCTTCTCATTATGGCCAATCATAATTTGTGTCCCGAATGTTGTGTTCAATGCTTGTGTTTAGACAAACCCTCAAACGTTCTATTGCAATCCTCTTTAGTTCAATGTTTGCGTTTACATGTTTGTTTACACAAATCTTCAAAGCCGAACATAGGAGGCAGGCACTCCAAAAAAGGCCACGTACAGTAAGTGGCAATTCCTAATGTGATCCTGGGCACTATACACCCTCCACCAAACTGGGAAGGCAGCGGACTGACCTCATGCTTCCTTCAATGCATGAGGAGTCCAAGCAACCTTCTTTTCACCCGACAGGGGGGAGTTTCCCTGATTTGGACGTAGCGTGTAGAAGGTATTCTCACCAGTTCATGTCCCCTCTCAGACGCCCCAGCTGGCCAGGGGGAGGCAGTTTAGAGCCCAGATCACTGCATGTTTTTGTGAGGGTATCTACCCTAGAGGACATGGTGGAGATTGAGAAACATGCAAACTCCACACAGAAAGGCCATTTCGCCAACCCCGCCTCGGGTATGGGCACTGATGCTATATGGTTTTGCCCAAAAATATATTCACACTACCAAAGAAAAAACGGTTGACCTCTAGTTAGTTGCCGAAACGCCTCCTCTCTGCTGGCCTGGTTTTACTGTTGGAGTGGGAGGTGATTCATTAAAGATGTGTGAAGACAAGAGAGGGAGGTAGAGGGACATGACACAGAGAAATAGGCATGTTTTGGGGACATTTTTAAATGAAAAAATAAAAGGAAAATAATTGCAGTCCCGGGACAAACAGCAGGGATCCTAGGGGGAGTTCCTGGTAGCCTGGCACCATACTCATTTGGCGTTGGCAACATAATTATTAACGTTTAAGCATTTGAAGGTGGAAACATAACGTTCATAATGCTGAATGTTTATGTTGCCAACGGCAAATGAGTATGGTACCAGGCTAAGTTCCTGGGGGATTCCTCCAGACACTTGCAGCAAAACAGTTCAAAGGAAGTCCTTTCTTTTTAAGTGACCAAGCAGTCCACGAAGTGGACTTGGTTCACTTCATTGTTATTGACTGCTTTTCTCCTTCTTCTCCTTCTTCTTCTTCCGCCAAAAATAGCTGTTCTGGCTGAACCGTGCAGTCGGTTTTCGCGAAAATTGGTAATCTGGTAGAGGGTGATGCCAAACGGTGACGATGCGAAGCCTGTGACCACTGGTCAAATGGTGGCGCTATAGCACTCACTGAAATTGCAAACTTTAAACACTCATAACTCATGAACTGCTCGACTCTCAGAAATGTAACTTTATTCACTTATGTGTCTGCTTATGCTGAACAACTTTTGTATTCTGACTTTTGACCTCTGAACTTTAGATGAACTGCCATCTTGAATTATATGTAAAACAGTTAAAATGTCTCTTCTCCTACAATCTTTGATCAAAATGCATAACAATGACCTACACATGAACTTTGAAGCCATACAAACATGGAATGGGTGTGAATCATGTTTTTAGTAAAAAAAAATGATGTTTTTACGAGCCAATGAAAATTGCTCGTTTGTGATAATTCTTCTATTGCCCCTAATCTACACATGCAACATAATCTGCTTCTGAGATTTTACAGTTTTGTAGAGAGGGATGCCAAATAGCAGCAAAACCAGTCTTACTCCAATTGCTCAAATGGGGGCGCTATAACAATTCTTTGAAAACTGAACCATTTGACCAACCATAACTCGGGCCTCGTTTGTCCAAAAATCATGGGACTTGTTTCTACATGTTCCTTGATTCATGTGGAACACATCTGTAACTTTGACCGGTAAGCTCCACCCCAGAGTGTCTGCCATTTTA
Organism: Benthosema pterotum; assembly: GCA_039105355.1. Lineage (NCBI taxonomy): Eukaryota > Metazoa > Chordata > Actinopteri > Myctophiformes > Myctophidae > Benthosema > Benthosema pterotum. The sequence continues at coordinate 6,328,535 of CM076978.1, forward strand.
AGCAGTTTGAAAAGTGCTCATGCCTGATTTTCTGCCTGGATTTTGATCAATTTGCATGACATGCCCGCACCTTTGTTCTACAAACCGTTGTACAAACCGTTGTACAAACGATTTGTACAAATGGTTTGTACAGGCGCACCGAGGAGAGCCATCGTCAGTGCGTTAATCTCGCGTTAATTTTTTTGATGCCGTTAACGCACGGCTGAGTTAACGCGAGATTAACGCGTTAACGCCGACACCTTTATATATATATATATATATATATATATATATATATATATATATATAGTTTTTTTTTTTTTTTTTGTATATATATATATATATATAATATATATATATTTATATATATATATATATATTTATATATATTATATTATATATTATATATATATATATTTATACAGTATATATATATTAGAGCTGTCAGTCGATTTAAATATTTAATCGCGATTAATCGCATGATGGCCATAGTTAATCTTCGATTAATCGCAAATTAATCGCATATTTTCATTTGTTCTAAATCTGACTTAAACACTCTGACTTTAACACTATTATCAATTGTAAGCAGAGACAAATACTTTGCCAGAAATGCTTATTTTATTGTGCGCAGGGTGGGGGGGGTCGCGCTGAACTGTTTTTAGCCAAAATTAAAAGGTATGACAAACATACAGTATAGCAGGCAAAGTTATTGACTTTTTCATTTAATATTATAGGCAGCGTTGCTTAAAAGATCTGGCCCAGATTCACACTGGCATGATTGACTGCCATCGCCGTGTCTCTAAGCTGCATAAAAAGAACATCTATCTTCATATTGTTTGATGAAAAAACATGGCCTATACCTATACCCAATGATCGGAGCATGCATCGGAGCCTTTGGTACGCCCGCGCATTTGTTGTACGAAGCGGATTGTACAACAAATGTCCGCACATTTGCTGTACACACCGGTTTGTGTTTGTGCTGGGTACAAACCATCACTGTGTTTGTGTGTGGACGTAAAGTACTTCTGTGGCCTGCCGCACCGAGGACAGCCATCGTCAGTGGTTATTCTCGCGTTAATTTTTTGACGCTGTTAACGCACGGCTGAGTTGACACAACATTAACGCGCTAACCGCCGACACCTTTTATTTATATATATTTATATATATATATATTATATAATTATATATATATATATATATATATATATATATATATATATATATATATATTTATATATATATATATATATATATATTATATATATATATATATATCTTATTGGCCTGAATATAAGACAATGCTTTTTCCCAATGGAAATATCCCAAAAATTGATTTGTCTTATATTCAGGGGCTATATATATCTTATATTCAAGCTGGGCTTTTACTTTGAGTCCAATGCATTTCTGCCTACTTCTCAATAGCACTGAGTTACACTCGCATATCATGAAAGTGAAATGAAAACTCAGTGGCCTTGTGGTTAGAGTGCCTGCCCTGAGACTGGGAGACCGGGGTTCGATTCCCGGCCAGGTCATACCCGACATTCTAGATTTCCAGTAGTAACCTACCCAACGAAAGCTTTGCATTGTACAAGCCTTGATCATTTCATGTAACAGTGTAGTGGTTTAAAACATTGTGCCAGATTATGTTAGATTAACTTCTTGAACAAAGTGGCCATTAAACAACTGTTGTTAACTAGTGTCCAATCACATTTATTTCACAATTTCTTCTAGTTGTACTTGAATTGTACTGTAATTCTCCAAGCTTTTATCAGTTTTGTTGTAGGAGGCCAGGTTGTAGGCTACTGTAGGAATTATACATTTCATTTATTCATTCACTATTGTATGGACCCGAGGCAAAAGCACCCCCCTCAGATAATTTCTCAAAAATATGTTCCTTCTTCTGCATATTGTTCGGACTCCTTATTGCTGCTTGCTTGGTCACGTTTTATTGCTGCTTGCAGCTATATATATATATATTATATATATATATATATATATATATATATATTATATATATATATATATTTTTTTTTACAATTTGGTGCTATTCAAAAATTAGGTGAGCTCACAATGTGACTCGATCCAAAGCAGTGGTCTTCAACCTTTTTTTTATACCAGGCACCAATATTTATTCAGAATTTGAGCCACAGACCACTATTTGTTGACATTTTAGCCTCACAGACTCCAAAACTAAAGATTTCTTTTGCTTTTGTCCACAATTCCAGGCTGGATTTCGGAAACAAAACAGTCAAACAATAGATCAAAATGACCATTAATCTTCTACCTCTAGTTGTGTAGACTTGGGCTAATTGAGATGATAAATACCGTATTTTAACTCTTGAGAGCAAACATGAAACCAAATGGACCCACACGCTCTCAAGAGTTATATCTGGTTAACCAAACTTCCATTATTTAGCCTGGGGATCACCTGGAGTCCTCTCAAGGACCACTGGTGGTCCCCGGACCACTGGTTAAAAACCACTGATCCCAAGCATTATGCGCAGGTACTACAGAACAGTGAAAAATGTACCACATACATTAACTCCCATTATGGACCACATGCCTCAGAAACATTACAGATGTGGGTTACATTGCCACACACTATACCTTTATTTTGGGTGAGGGGGGTAGACGTCCTTGACATGCTAGCATGGTGCCATGGAGAGGTAATGCCCTGGCCTGTACATACATGAATGCCTGCATGCGTGCACACACCAGAGTTACCTTGACGTTATAAATAGGTTTGCATCCCTTGAACGTTATGCAAAGATATTAAATATACATCGGGGGGGGGTACCACATGGGAGCATGAATAAAAGACGGTCGGTAGGAGAGCCTTGGCAGAAAGAGATAGGCTGTAAATAAGCCATGTGACCACCATGCACGCACCCTGGGGAGTTGTTACACAACCAACGGTCTGCACTGGTGGATTTTGTAACTACACTTACAAGTACATACTCAAGGCAGTACATACTTACATACTTACTTAAGTACATACTTGGCTAACCAGATGTAACTCTTTGAGAGCGTAAACATGAAACCAAATGGACCTTGCGTGTCCATTTGGTTTCATTTTTGCGCTCTCAAAGATTTAAAATATTCATCACCTAAATTAGCCCAAGTCTACAACTAGAGAATGTAATAGATTATTGGTCATTTTGTATGTTTGTGTGTGTTGTTTCCAAATCCATAATGTGGACAAAAGCAAAAGAAATCTTTAGTTTCGCGGTCCGTGGGGGCTAAAATGTCCTCACATGGTGGTCCGTGGCTTAAATGCTGAATAAATAGGAGGCCCTGGTATCAAAATGGTTGAAAACCACTGACATAGTGCATTACATTCAGCCATTCATATAACAATGGCGATTGCAGCAGAAACAGTAAGGCACCAAAACCAGCACATGGGGCTGCTAACAATTTGGGGTGTCTTACCCAATGACACTTTGACATATAGACAGAATTATTCGAACCATCAGTGGATGACCTACAGTACCTATTGAGCCACATAGTCGCTCCGAAGTTAACCCATTGCTACTGATTTGATAAATTCCTTCTAATTGGCAAAATGGAGAGATCTCAAAGTTTCACTGTTACTTTCCTTTATTTTAATTGAGTATGTATTTATTTTTCTAAATACTTCTAAATCAGTTCTACTCAAAGGCATCACAGAGACGAATTCAATTCAATGTGTCTCTGATGTCTTCGTACAGTAAACAGATGGTTAGGAAGTGTAGCTCGGTTTCTACTTTGTTTTGTGTGCAGTGGGTGCATAGTTCGTCTTCGGGATACCAATCTGTCTATGGCGGCCTTTCTCATTCGCACATGTGGTCACAGAGTCTGCACCTATAGTTAAAAAAATTCTTTGTTTTGGGTGGTCACAGTGCTCAGATATTCCACCATTGTGTATTCTCTGTTTAAGTCCAGATAGCATTCTAGTTTACTGTGCTTCTGTGTCGCTTCTTTCCAATGTGTCCAATATTTTTCCTATTGCCGAATTTGTTTGCATTTGTGTTCCAGGGCTAATTTGGTGAGGGTTAGGGTTAGGGTTAATAGTTTCACTGTGTATGAGTGCCTTTGCTATGGAGCGCATCTCTGTCACTTTCTTTTAAGTGGTTGTGGAACTTCAGTATGTTCTTTTTTTATTTTTTTGCACGACACGGTAGAGAAAACCATGCAAGGCGCCAACGTGCTTATCAGGCTACATAAATAGGAGTTGAAGCAGAGTTCACAGTGTCGTGCTGTTGCTCATGGACTCTTCGACACGCAGCCAGAGGGGTGACGTTTATGTCCGCTACCAACTCCTGAGGTTGTTTCCGCCTACAATCACATAAACTAGAAAAACCCCATGAAATAAACTTATTAGTCATAGTACTACAGCACAGCATGGGGTTTAGGCCAGTGCTTCTCAAATTCTTTCATGTCAAGAGGCCCCAAATTAACATGTATATCTCTCTCTCTGTCTCTCATGAAAGGACAGTTACGACTGTTTCTCGGACAGGCAGAGGGCAGTAGTACCATGGTTTTCAACCTTTTTGATATCAATTTGAGCCACGGACCACCATTTGATGACATTTTAGCCCCACAAATGACAATACCAAGAGAGATTTTGGAAACAAAACAGTCAAACATACAGACCAAAATGACACGCTAAACCCCTTATGCCAAACCCCTTATCTCTTTTTGATAGACTTTTTGGAACAGTTCAACATGCCAATCAATTGACACATCATGAACTTGTGGACTGGCCATTTAACTATTGAAAAAATGTTTATTTGAAATAGTTCAAAAAGGGAAAGAAGTTAAGGGACAAGCGGTTTAGCGATAATGCAAATCTAGGTGTTTAACTCTTGAGAGCGTCCAAATGAAACCAAATGGTTTCATGTTTATGCTCTCAAAGAGTTACAACTGGTAAACCAAGTACCCATAATTTAGCCTGGGGAACACTTGTAATCCTCTCAGCGACCACTGGTGGTCCTTGGACCACTGGTTGAAAACCCCTGCTGTAGTAGATTGCCTACCATCTACTAATATGATCAGATTTTAATTAACAACGACCTCGCACTGACACGCAGGACAATAGCATCATGACAATGGTCAACCATGTCTACCACTGCGATCTTATCGCTCATTGCCAGAATGCCACAATGGAGAGAGACAACAATGAGAGACAGAGACAGTACTATTGCTTTTGATTGTGAATGAAGGGCACTAGTGCAAGGTAACCAAGTACAGTTTGTACATCTATTCACATACTGTGCTTATAGGTACAATTGTGAGGTATTTCTCTCGTTTTTTAACTTTACCTGGTTATTTCCGTTTTCAATACGACACGCTACCACTGCACTACAACAGCTACATCTCTACTCAGTGTTGTCATTTTTACCCCCCTATGTTTCAGTGGATTCTGTTCATTAAACATTCACCAACCACTTTGACTAGGGTCCAATTTATATTTGGGCTTTTTCAAAAATAGCCGCTATAGGACTTTGATGCAACATTCTGAATACAGCAGTGGCTTTCAACCGGTGGTCAGGGGACCACCAGTGGTCCTTGAGAGGGTTCCAGGTGGTCCCCAAGCTAAATGATGGAAAGTTGCATAACCTGACTCTTTGAGAGCGTAAACATTCAACCAAATGAAGTGTCCATTTGGTTTAATGTTTACGCTCTCAAGTGTTAAAAAACAACAACATTTGACTTAGCCCAAGTCTACGCAACTAGAGAATGTGGAAGGATAGCCAAATCCAGCTTGGTATTGTGGACGAAAGCAAAAGAAATCTTTAGTTTTGGGGTCTGTGGGGCGACAGATGTCGTCAAATGGTGGTCCATGGGTCAAACGCTGAATAAATAGTGGGCCCTGGTAGCAAAAAGGTTGAAATCCACTGGACTTTGAGGCTATACAGGACTTTGAGGCTATACTTGCAACAGAGTATACTTTCTTCAGACATCAGAGTATTTCTTCCAGCCACAGTATAAGAGGAGGGAGTGTGGGTTGTCCACACACAGCACCGCGCCGAGAAATACTACATCAATTACAGGCCAGTGTATAAAAGCCATTTCTAATGTACAAAAGGTGTCCTTCAGCGAGCCTCCGGCGACACGGCAGTCCTTCGCCTTTTATGCCCGACAATAAAACAAATATGTTTGGCGAAGGCACGGCTGCAGCACATCGTTTACGTCCGGTAGAAATGGAAAATCAGGGGCGGATCTAGGCATGGGCATTGGGGGGGTGCAATGCCCCCCCTAAATGCCCTGACTGCCCCATACACCAAACACAATGTCATGCAAAACATACTTTTAATTGCTTCTATGTAAAATGATTTGAAACACTACTACTGCTACTAACTAACTACAGTTGTGGCACCACTAAACCAACAGCATTTCATCATTGAAAACAGAAAACTCTCTGAGTCAGACCTTTAGCTTGATGCATGCTGCGTGTCTGTTGCAACTTCAACAACAACTGATGTTATTATTGATGCTTAATTACCTAAGTCTTTTAACCGAAAATGTCATGGGTGCGACTTCATCGCACATCATCGATGAAGCCGCCCCCATACCATTTTCTCTTGCCCCCCCCCCCATTTGGGAAATGTTACATCCGCCCCTGAATGGAATGTGCTTATGGTGATGTAAAGATATTGTACTACAGTGGGTGAAAGTGGATAATGAGGCAAAAGAAAAGGGAGAATAATTGCTGGGTGGAACGTTTTCTAATATACAGCCTTGTTGGCAACTTTGGCAGGTAATGATATGCATTAGAGGTCCCAATGTGGAATTACTGTGTAGCCTGTATCATCGTCGGGGAAAAGAAACCTTGTATGTCCCGAAACCGTGCGGCTTTTCAGGAAATTGGGACAAGGAATCTGCAGGTGTAATATTTAGTCAGAGGCTCTTTTCATTGATTTATTATTCATGAACCCTGCACATTTAAACCACTTAATTGCTACAGTGAAGTGTACAGTATAGCAGTGGTTTTCAACCTTTTTCATGCCACTATATATTCAGAATTTGAGCCACGGATCACCATTTGAGGACATTTTTGCCCCACAGACCCCAAAACTAAAGATTTCTTTTGCTTTTGTCCACAATACCAGGTGTAATTTTGCAAAACATAACAGTCAAACATACAGATCAAAATTACCAATAATCTGTTGTGTAGACTTGGGGCTAATTTAGATGGTGAACATTTGTAACTCTTGCGTAAACATGAAACCAAACCAAAGAGTTACATCTGGTTAACCAGCTGTCCATCATTTAGCCTGGGGACCACCTGGAACTCTCTCAAGGACCACTGGTGGTCCCCGGTTGAAAACCACTAGGGTAGGGGTTACGGGAGGGGATGATAGTGTGATGTCACTATATTACTGTTTTTTTTTTTTTTTTTTTTTTTTTTTTTTTCATCGGTTTGACTGTCAAGGTGTGTGTGTGTGTGTATGCATGCGTGTGCACGTGCCCTCCAGAACAAGGCAGGCCCACCAACAGCAGCCTTGAGGCAGGCTGTTGTAAGACAGACCTCTTGTCTGTGCCAAACAGCCGATGGCGTGCCATGCAGGCTGGCACTGGGGCAGGTCATGGTGGATTGAATGGAGAGGCAGCAGGTTCTCAAAACATTCCATTCAATCAAGCTTGGTATGTATTATCACTACGTGGCCCTGAGCTTTCCCTAATGCAGGGGTCGACAACCCAAGATGTTGAAAGAGCCATTTTCGACCCAAAACTAAATTCAAAATCTGTCTGGAGACGTATTTAATTATTTTTTTCCTGAGAGTGTGCAAATGTGAACCAAATGGACCCTGGCGGGTCCATTTGGTTCCATTTGCACACTCTCAGAAAAAAGGTCCTCCAAGAAAAATCATTAACATGGTGAAACACAACCTTTCTTCAGAAATGGAGTTTCTAAAAAAATAAATAAAGGAGTTTTACAAAACTCCATTTCTAGTCCACACAACATCTTTAAGGTATATTAATGACATAGTAAACTGAGTAAACCTTTGAAAATGGGTGGTTCAGATTGAAAGCTCCACCTCTGATAACTGCTGGGCTTTTTTGACATGGCCAAGTGCTACTTTAACTGGCAACTGTCAGACCGTGCATCGCGTTTTGGGTGACTGAAATGTTTATGTTACCGTATTTTGGTGTGGATCACCCCAGTGTGTGTATGTAATAATGCTACAGCCAGGGAGCCACTAGGGCTGTGTTCTGGAGCCGCAGGTTGCTGACCCCTGCCCTAATGAGACGGATCAAGGGTAGCTAAATACTGGGACTAGAGGATGGGCAGATACATCGAACCATACCGACATTATTGGCAGATGAAGGCTTTGAACATCAATACCAGAAAATATCGGTATCGGGAAAAATATTATAAAAACATGACTTTTAGTTTTGTTTTTTAATTGGTAAAACACCATATACAGATTATGTATAGGGTCACACAATCAGGAAAAAAATATATGGGGGACAATTATGATCGATTGGGGGCAGGAGGCCTTGGTGCACATGCTGTTGGTCTGTTGGGGTTTTTCCAATTCACCAAAATCACTGAATGCTCTGATTATTTATTTTTTTTGTCCACCACTAAAGCCTGCAATGCATACTGTATATCAGTATCAGTTGATATCGGTGTCGGAAATTAAAAAATGGACAATATCGGGATAGCGGATATTGGTTAAAAAAAAAAGTCAATATCGGACATCTCTAAGTCGGGCCTGGGACACAATGATGGAATTATTAAAGCTATGGTAAGTAATTTGGGGGATTTGGAAACCCCTCTGGTCTCCCCCAGTAACAAGGTGCAGACACACACACACACACACACACACACACACACACACACACACACACACACACACACACACACACACACACACACACACACACACACTCACACTCACACAAGCACCAAACTGAAACTATAGGTTGTTTATGAGCCCAGGGGCTCACAGGGAGGATCTCCTTATATGGTCACCACCCTCTATAGTAGGGACGATTTGCCAAAAAAGAAGAAATAAATAACTATAATTATAAATTGAATTAAGTGAAATCACTTACTATACCTTTATGAAACTGAACATTTGAAAAAACTGATTTAGGTGGAAATTAGGTAGGTAAATAATCAGTCGTCCCTGAAGATCTTCAGATTAATTGGTTTGGGGGAGGGAGTGTTTTGGGTCCCCTGTTTGTCGGAAACACAACCTCTGCCTATATACTTTACCTGGTTATCAAATCATCTGCTTAATATAGGAATGTGGGGGATTTTATTTGCAGGGTTTACATCCTGTTTTGTCGCTTGCGTTGAAAAGGAAAAGGGGCCTTTGGATAGGCTCTTAAAAGTCTGGAATAATGCAGTTGAGGAGGAGACACCTGGCACAGTCATTACGGTTTAAAGACTAAATATATTTTGCCACCAGCCATGAAGCAGATGTTTTCAGCTTCCTCCCATTTAAACACCTCCTCTCTCGGCTCAGTGTTACTGACACATCACAGGTTTACAGGTGTAAAACGCAAAAGTGGGTCAAACTCTTTGTCGTACAAAGCTCCCATCAGTGGCATTTTGAAGACGTGTGGGATGAGAGAGGAAGAAGGAAGAGACACAAAGATGCATGTATTTAAAATACCTATTAGAAATATCCCCCCAAAAAACTACAAGCTCACAAAATGTTGCACCACGGTTCAACCAATATGGAGATTCTAAATGTCTAGATCTACAACAGGGGGTTTGCAACCTTTTTCATAACAGGCCCACTATTTATTCAGCATTTGGGACATTTTAGTCCCACAGACCCCCAAAACTAGTGGTGTTCTCGATCGATCGGCGCCGATTTAAATCGGCCGATTTCATAAATAAATGACTCAATCGGCCATCACCAAAACCTCCGATCCGGAAATCCGATCTGTATTGGTTTTGACTCGCTGTTTTTGGCACCTAGTGCATGTTCGGAGCGCTCCGTTTCTGACCCCTCAATGTCGCAATTCTTCTACTATGAGCCCATGCGCAGCGCATGTTGTTGACGTAGGGTCGTTGGAGCCTCTGACGTCGTTCACAATGGCCATCTTGGGACGGGACTAAATACACTATTATGCTCATAGACACAATGTTACGCTATCCTGTCCCAACATGGCCGCCACGTGACGACGTCACGCCCCATTGGCCAGCAGCGCTGCAACGTCACATACGTCAATAACATGCGCCGGCCTCAGGGAAAGATAAACACTACACAGATAAGTTAGCATTAGCATGCCGCTACGAATTGAACGCAATGTCTGTCGTCTGGAACTTCTATGCTGTGTCTGAGAAAGATATAAAGTTTGCCGTCTGTAATACATGTGGTGGAGAATCTCCACCACATGTATTACAGACGGCAAACTTTATATCTTTCTCAGACGTGTATCTGTTGTTGTGTATCTGCCCTCAGAGCTTTCTCACATGCCAGGCTCAGGGAGAGAGAGAGAGAGAGAGTCGTGTATTTATATACGTCGGACTCATGTGGTCGGTGTTTATGAGCGTTTCTGCGTTCATGGTCACTTGGAACGTCTTTTCTTGTAAAGCGACAAGCAACCAAACAGGGATTACATGTTCCCGACATCGGATGTGGAAATGGCAGAGGAAAGGATGGATGCTGTTTCTTTTGAAGAATGCAAGCCAGATGAGAAGTTGAGAGTGTAAAAATGAAACCAAATGGACCCTTGCAGAACCATTTGATTTCATGTTTACACTCGCAAGAGTTAAAACATTTATCATCTGCATTAGCACCACTTAATTAAGAAGTCTACACAATTAGAGAATGTAGAATGTACAGTAGCCTAAATCATTTTGATTTAGGCTACTGTATGTTTGTCTGTTTTGAAAATCCAGCCTGAGATTGTGGACAAAAACCAAAAGAAATCTTGGTAACACTTTAGTTTTGGGTCAGTGGGGGTGAAAATGATGTCAAATGGTGGTCCGTGGCTCAAATGCTGAATAAATATTGGGCCCTGGTATGAAAAAAGTTGAAAACCACTGTAATAGGTCATAAAACACAAAAATAAAACAAAAACAAAAATATATATACTGTATATTATGTAATATGTAAAAAGTTGATGCATGTGAAGACCTTTCTAAATTATTATTTTGTCTTTTCCCCAGGTTGTCACCTGAGGTCAGGTGCAACTTTTTGACAAATGGTATTTTTGAGTATAAATTAGGATTATTCAGGTGTTACTGCCTGGTCTGGTCTCTGAGTGGGCCTGCTGAGTTTGACAGGCATATCACTCCCCATATTGCTTTCAATTGTATTTGTGGTTAAACTGATACAAAATTGTAGACAGTAAATGTTGTTTTTGACTTGTTAACAAGCTGCTGAAGAGGTCATAACATCCGTAATATGGGGTAAATATAAGGGTAAATATTTGAATTTAACAATAAATCGGAATCGGTATCGGTATCGGCAGATACAAAAAAAAAAAAATCGGAGATCGGATCGGCCCAAAAAAACCTGCTCGGAACATCACTATCCAAAACTAAAGATTTCAGAGTGTGTGGATCACTGGAGGTGTGAATAAAATCCCAATAGACAATGGGATTGAATATAGCAATAGCATTGTGAATATAGCAATAGCATTGTGAATATAGCAATAGCATTGTGAATATAGCAATAGCATTGTTTTTTGGCACACAAGAAGGAAGGAGAGAAGGCACCATGACGTGATATACATTACGCAGCAATGCGTAAAGATGCCCAGTTATAGTGTGCATGCGCACGCACGTTCCTAACTAGTGGTGCCAAAATTGTAGTTAGTAGCATTAGTAGTGTTTCAATTCATTTTAAACACTAAGCACTTTAATTTGAAATATCTATCTATGAAATTTGGGTTGTTATTTGCATGTCATCATGCTTGGTGGGGCAGGGCATTTAGGGGGACATTGCCCACCCGTGCCCATGCCTAGATCCGCCTCTGGTACACTTTTAAACTCTGTAACTCTGACTCCATTCTTTTGGGCTTGTCTTCAATACAGGCCCCGGTTCCTCGCTTCCCGAAAAAAAGCGCTGGGAGCAGATCTCAGGAGACACTAACGGCCGCATGGTACAGTATATTTTGTGAAGCAGCAGCAGCAAACCTCCGTCTTGTCTAAATATTATTCTAGCAGCTGAGGCCGCTCCTCCTCCTCCTTCTCCCCCGCCTCTAAAATTAGACTCCCAATGAGAGGAGAGGTCTCCAGGGCAGCACAGCAGAAGGTCCTGTGGGATAGCTCCGCGGAGCAGGTGAGGGATTGGAGGCCATGCGACACAGCTGACACGGGAAGTAACCCCGCTATGCACAACCAGGAAACGTTTGGTTTAATTACTGAGCCAAAAATAGTCCCCTCCCTCCCTCCCTCCCTCGGAAACCTCATTTGGGTTTTACACGAACCAGCAAGTTTAGTGTCTACTTGATCTTGACTGTCCTCGATGTCTGCACATCGCTGACTGAGTTAACTCTTTGACAGTCTAGCTGAAAAGCTAGGCTTGTTCCCATTAGGCTCAATAGTAACGGAATACTTTATAGAAAATCCTCTGTTGTGAATTTGTGCAAATGAATGATATCCAAAGACAGCTTAAGGTGTCTACTTTAAGGTATTTTTTACCTTAAAGTTGATGTGTTTCAGTTTAAAAAAAAATCATTTGACAAAACAGCCTGTATTTTCACATTTCCCTGTTTCCAGGGCTCATTCAGAGATAAATGCATGAATGTATAAAGTGTGTGAGGGGTTTTCTGGGTTTTGTAGTGCAATCAACACTTAACCCTATCGCTTCTAATTGTTTTGTTTTTTTTGGCGAGCCACCCAGTGACGTGGCCATTGATACTTATGAAGTGTAAATTGATTTGTCTACAATATGCACGATCGCCTAACGGCAGGCTGTACTCACTCAGAAATGATCAAAATCGGCTGATGCATGCTCCTACGTCCATCGCTGATCATAATCCAGAAATCGCTGTGACATTACGGCTTGTTTTGAGTTATTTATGATAATTATATTCATCCGAACGATCAACCCCAATTGGTGTGTTGTGAAGAAGGCGAAATTTGCCTATACAAGGCGTATAACCTGTTTGAGTCAAAGACCTAGTGGTGATAGTCATGTAGTGCATTATCTTTGAGGACCAATATGATAATACAAACGCTATTTGAATGGGAATAATTTGATAAATAAAAAATGTGAAAACCACTAGCAGGGAACTACTATATACACGTCAAGTACGTCATTGGGTGGTATAGGGTTAAAGGACTTCATGAGGTGGTGTGCAGTGAATTAATGAGCTTGTTAATAAAACAAAGCTTAAAACGACTTTTGAAGAGATAAGCAGACAACAGAATAATCAATGACGCCAAAACGCGTGGTAAATCTGTTATGGAGTTAAAAGGGGGCATAAAGGAGAACCTCATAGTTATTCCACAATATCGTCCTATAATTGGCCCTAAATAATAAGTTGAGAATTATTAGATACCATCAATTTGGTTTATTAATTTTGCATGTGTTAATAAACACATGCAATAAATATGTGCATTATATGGTGGTGGACAGTAGAGACACTTGTCTACCATTGGATATCCCAAGCTACGGTAAATGCATGTGTGTGTGTGTGTTGTGTGTGTGTGTGTGTGTGTGTGTGTGTGTGTGTGTGTGTGTGTGTGTGTGCGTGTGCGTGTGCGTGCGTGCGTGTACAAGGACAGACAGTCTTTGATGGGCTGATTGCCTTGGGGGATCTTGGGAGAGCGTCATTTGATGCTGTTTACTCTGCAGTGTTTCATGGAAGGCTGGTTTTATGTTGTTCAGGATCACCTGGCCTAGAAGACAGCCTTCTATCATTGTGCCGTGTAGACAATAAAGATAGTTTACCATCTTTTACAACATTTGCACTGTTTGTGGTCTTTGCTCTTCTGTGTCATATCCTTCTTTTAGTTTTTAGTTAATCTTTTTTGTTTGTTTTACATGAAATATAGACCTATTTTTATCGACACTTATTTTAGAAAATAAATATGCTATTAATAAATATAAATGTATGTTTTTATTCAGCATTTGAGCCGCAGACCACAATTTGAAGACATTTTAGCCCCACAGGCCACAAACTAAAGATTTCTTTTGCTTTTGTCCACAATATGGATTTGGGGGAAAAAACAGGCAAACATACCAATCTAAATGACCATTAATCTCCGAGTTGTTTAGATTGGGCTAATTTAATTGATTAATAATATTTTTTAGCTCTTGAGAGTGTAAACATAAATTTGTACGCTCTCAAGAGTTACATCTGGTTAACCAACTTGTGATCTGGTTAACCAGCTAGGGACCACCTGGAACCATCTCAAGGACCACTGGTGATCCCGGACCACTGGTTGAAAACCACTGAAAACGTCACTTAGACAACCTTGAAGCCATATCATTCATAATACAGAAAAATAGCTGACCTGCAGGCTCATCATAGTGCCAAATGTTTCCCACTGATGAATGAGTGGGGATATTGTGGAAGTTGTTTGCTGACAGAGTTGTTTACTTTTCAGGGTCAGAGGTCAAGAGGTCAGGGGTCAACTCAACACCCCCAAAGGTCACGGTGTGTTTACCTATGGCAGAGAGAACAGGTCCTCTGTCTTGAATGCAGTATAGTGTAGTGGTTTTCAACCAGTGGTCTGGGGACCACCAGTGGTCCTTGAGATGGTTCCAGGTGGTCCCCAGCTAAGTTGGTTAACAAGATGTAACTCTTGAGAACATAAAAATGAAACCAAACGGACCCTCGCGGGTCTGTTTGGTTTCATGTTTACGCGCTCAAGGGTTGAAATCTTCATCATCTGAATCAGCCCTAGAGAACAGCAGGGCGAAATCCAAAAGCGACCTCGCCCGCGGCGCCCGGTTTCAAAAGCGGGCGCCCGCTTTCACAAAAACGGGCGCCCGTTTTCAAAAGCGGGCGCCCGTTTTTGTGAAAACGGGCGCCCGTTTTCACAAACGGGCGCCCTTTTCAAAAGGTTATGGTTAGGGTTAGGTTAGGTTTAGGCATAGGTTTACTGAGGTTAAGTTTAGGGTTAGAGTTAGGTTTAGGCATAGCCTAGTTTGTGAAAACGGGCGCCCGCTTTTGAAAACGGGCACCCGCTTTTGAAAACGGGCGCCCGTTTTTGTGAAACGGGCGCCCGTTTTTGTGAAACCGGGCGCCGTTTTTGTGAAAAGCGGGCGCCCGCTTTTGAAACCGGGCGCCCGCGGGCGAGGTCGCTTTTGGATTTCGCTGGCTCTCCTAGAGAATGTAGCATATTAATGGTCATTTTGATCTGTGTGTTTGACTGTTTTGTTTCCCAAATCCAGCCTGGAATTGTGGACAAATGATGGTCCGTCCTCAAATGATGGTCCGTGGCTCAAATGATGAATAAATAGTGAGATAAATAGTGGGATAGTGTAACTCTTTGAGAGCGAAAATAGTCTATAGAGAATGTAGAAGATTAATGGTCTGTGGGGATGAAAATGTCAACTAATGGTGGTCTGCAGTATAGGGTTAAAGTGGCTCAACGGATTTAGATCCAAAGATTAAATATGGAGAATGTAGAAGATTAATGGTCACTTTTGATCTGTACATTTGCCTGATTTGTCTCCCAATTTAAATCCAGCCTGTGGAATTGTGGACAAAAGCAAAATAAATCTTCAGTTTTGGGGGGTCTGTGGGGCTAAAATGTCCTTAAATGTTGGTCTGTGGCTCAAATTCTGAATGCATAGTGCACCCTGGTATATGAAAAAGGTTGAAAACCACTACTGGTATATAGAGCAGGGGTTTTCAACAGGTGGTCCGGGGACCACCAGTGGTCCTTGAGAAGGTTCCAGGTGGTCCTCAGGCTAAATGATGGAAAGTTGTAACTCAGATGTAACTCTTGAGAATGTAAAAATGAAACCAAATGGACCCTTGCGGGTCCATTTGGTTTCATTTTTACACTCTCAAGAGTTAAAATATTCATCATCTGAATTAGCTGCACTTAATTAAGAAGACTACACTGTTTTGTTGGCAAATAATTCTTTTGGTTTTGTTCACAATTCTAGGCATACAGCCTGGATCAAAATAATTCTTTAATTTTAGGTCTTTGGTGTGAAAATGTCCTCAAATGGTGGTCCGTGGCTCAAATACTGAATAAACGGTGGTCCCTGGTGTCAAAAAGGTTGAAAACCCCTGATATAGAGTATAGCTCTTCCATGCGCCGTGTTCAATCCGCTGCTTAACACGGAGCAGATACATGGAGCCAATAATAGGAGGAACTGCTAGACAATACACTGTTTAGCTTATCTGGGAGCTCCAGCTACTCAAGAGGTCAAACACACATTAGCCCTGGATGCTATCAACCGCTCATCTCATTCCAGGACGCCCCTCCACTTACACTGACACAAGCACGTGTACACACACACACACACGCACGTGCACACGCACACACACACACACACACAAGCCACTTCCTCTCCCTCTCCCTCCTGTACTATATAGGCTACATCTGGTCACAGGTCCTCTCCATGAAACATTGCATTTCCTCAGATAAAAACGTGTGCTGTTGTTGGCACAGCCTGTATTTGTCCTTACATTTAGATAAATAAATACCATAAATAAAGATAATATAGTTTGAAGGAGCAGGCATTAAAAAGAAAACTCGTTGCTCAATGCAACTCCCCCATCAATAGACCTTTCAGTAAGCCCCTCCACAAACTGCTATGGTCCAATCACAGCGAAAACCTAACGTGTGATAAACAAACCTCTCCACCAATAGCTGTCCTGTATACTAAAACATTGTTTTACAAAATAAATGTCTCACACATGTTTCCAGAGATTTTGAAGGTCTGGTTCCAAAACGAAACAGTATTTAATGTGTAATGTCCATGATATTTACATTGGAATGAATCAGTCCAGCGGGAAAGTTTCCTAGCCTTGGGTGGACACTGGGGAGAGGGCGGGGCTTACTGAAAGGTCTATTGTCAATGAGAAGTTATTTTTTTGTATTGGGAGCTAGTAAATGTTGTAGATGCATGTGATGTTAATTTCACGTCATATCTAAGTTCATTTTTGTGTCTGACATTTCGAATTTGTCCAAAACCTGCTACTTTTGTGATTCTAATGAAAACATTTGCGAAAAAGCAGATCCACAAGCCATAATATTTTGTGCCAGGTGTCGAACGCGCAGATATGCTACCTTTGATAATATTGTGACGCCGTAGTATACTTAGTATAGGCATTCTCACACAAAAAAGTTAGAAATACTGCAACTATATCTTCTTAAAGGTTGACATATAGGAGGAGAAGCTCCACCACAATGCGTCTCTGCTGCTGTCTCTCTCAGTCCCTCCATCCTTTATGCCATCCAAGATGTTTGTCACTGTTGCAATGCTCTAAATTATTTAGTGAAAAGACACATCCAAGAGAGAGAGAGAGAGAGGGGGCGGATGTAACATTTCCCAATTGGAATGGGGGGGGGGGGGGGGGGGGGGGGCAGAAGAAATTGGTAAGGGGGCAGCTTCATTGCCCGTGGCGCGAAGCGCATACCCATACCATTTTCAGTAGTGTTTCAAATAATTTTAAATATAAGCACTGAAATATCTTGGGGCTGTTTTGCATGCCATCATGTTTGGTGCATGGGGCAGACTGGGCATTTAGGGGGGTGCCCATGCCTAGATCCGCCCCTGGAGAGAGAGAGAGAGAGAGAGAGAGAGAGAGAGAGAGATAGAGAGAGAGAGAGAGAGAGAGAGAGAGAGAGAGAGAGATTATCTCTGACAGTGAGCTCTTGTTGTTCCTACTGTTCCATCTCGCTGCACATCAGTTCAGACACTGTTTACTGGAATACAGCATACAGCCGTGCAAACGTGCACGCACGCATGCACGCACACACACACAAACACAGAACATCACTACCCCACACACACATTTATGCACATACGGCCACAAACAAACAAACAAAAAAAAAAAAACGTATGCGCAAACAAACAAAAAAGAAAACTCATGACAATATGCGCGCGCGCGCACGCACGCACACACGCACGCACGCACACACGCGCACACACACACACACACACACACACACGCAAACACACACACACACACACACACACACACACACAACTAGTTGAGCTACAAGAAAAACAATCCAACGAATCACATTGACGTGCACAAGAGTAATATCGCATTAACTGGTTAAAGCATGCGCGTTTTGTACCAACAATCTAAATTGATAAAGAACCAAGTAGTAACTAAAGTTGCCTTAGTCGAATAAAAAGCATTTGCCTCTGAGTATAGAGTAGATAAAGTACTTAACTCCTTAAGAGATTAAGGGAAAAGATAAGCTTCCTCTCATTAGGCTCAATAGTAACAAAATAATTTATAGAAAATAGTCTGTTATGATTTTTGTGCAAACACATGATATAAAAGACAGCTTGAGGGGTCTACTTTATAGAAAAAATGTATAATATGTAATAATATGTTTGGAGATTTTTTTTAATAAATTTGACAAAAAAGCCCGTATTTCCACATGGCCGTTTTTTAGGAGGCGAGATAATCACCCTTTAAGTTTCATTTTGTTGTTTCTGCCTCACATCGCTATCCAAGTAACCATATTATACCCATATATCATTTTAACCTATGATTAAAAAAAATGTTTCTCATGTTCCAGGCCGAAGATTTTGCAATCTGAATGTAGCATGCAAATGACTGTATGGCATGATAGTCGACAAGCTATTCTATGCTTATAGATAAAAAAAAGTACATCACACATTTTTTTGCGTGGCAAGCAGACAGCAAATAAAAAAAATAATGCGTTTTTGTGTGTCAAATCTGTTAAGAAGTTAAAAGAAGTCACGGTCATACTGCCATAGGTTGTGATCGTCAGAGACAAAAATGGGACCATCCATCCATCCGGCAGACACATTATCCATACCATACAAACCTCAAAAAATTCAGACGGGTCCACAATACACATTGAGGGTCCCTGACATGAACAAGCTTAGAGAGAAGAAGCACCACTCTGTAAGGAAAGCACATATTCCAAAATGCTGGATGGATTTATATTCTGGAGGATCGTATTGTGTGAATCCTTAAGTTATTCAAGCAGCTAAAGCGTCGACTTTCAGCTCTTCTCTCAAAAAGAAGAAGTGTCGAATGCTCCTCATCCCTTTGATGAGCGACTTGAAAGGAAGCCTTGTCCCCGTCGACCTCCTCTGCCACCCGTAGCCACACACACACAAACACACACACACACACAACACACACACACAACACACACACACACACACACACACACACACACACACACACACACACACACACACACACACACACACACACACACACACACACCACACACACACTACAAAGACAAACACACACGCACCTTGCAGGCTCCCCCTCCTTGCCAAATAATTGCACAGGGGGCTAAAAGCCCTGTAACCCTTCAGTCTCTGTCCTGCCCGTAAAACTCCTCTTCATAAAAAACATGAAACAAGGCCAGTTAAAAGCAGTGTCAACACCAGGCCCGGATGTAACATTCCGCCAATTGGATGGGCAGGCAAAAATGGTATGGGGGCGGCTTCATCGCCCATGACGCAAAGCACCCATACCATTTACGGCTATACAGGACTTTTATTAGGCATGTAAGCATCAGCATGTTCCCAAACACAGCGAAGCATACGTTGTGATAGACAGACCTCTCCACCAATGGCTTTCCTATATGATAAAAACATTGTTTTAAAAAATGTCACACACACATTCACTGCATAGGCATGCCTTCTTGACGGATTTGGAAGAGATTTTGAAGGTCTGGTTCCAAAAATGAACCAGTATTTATTATGTAATGTCCATGATATATACATTAGAATGAATGAGCCTGGCTGGAAAGTGTCCTAGAGTGGACAAGAAAGCGGGACTTACCTAAAGGTCTATTGTTGTTAAAGTTGCAACAGGCACGCAGAATGCATAAAGTTTTCTGTTTTGAATAATAAAATGGTGTTGGTTTAGTGGCACCACAATTCTAGTTAGTTAGTAACAATAGTATTGTTTCAAATTATTTTAAATACAGTATAAGCACTTTAATTTTAATATCTTGCCCATCATGCCCATGCCTAGATCCGGCCCTGGTCAGGTTCACCTTTGAAGAGAGGGACACACGGCCGTACAACTGACGCGATAGCATTGAGCGCCGAGGAGAACAGTAGCTCCTTTGTACTCCATCATGCCACTCTGGGGGCGACAGAGACATCATGTAGTCCTGCGTTTCCCTTTCTCTCAGGATTATTTTTTATTTGTGGATGATGTACACTGCCTGCCTGCTACAGTATAACTTTCACCCCCACTACACTTCAAAGATAGATACACGGTGCTACTTTTGACCTCACAGCAAGGGAAAACAGTCTTACATTGGAGGATTAGGTTCAACTTTGAAGAGAGGTTAGAAGTAACTGGCTGACTATACAACCTCTTTTCAACATAAAGCCTTTTTTCCCTGAAATGCCTTCCAAAAATAACAATTCTTCTACATGTTCTAAATGTGTAAGCTACATTCGTGAAAATTAAGTAATTCAGATGTTTGAATATAGTTCAACTTGAGAGTGTAAAATGATACCAAATTGACCCGTGGGCGTCCATTTGGTATCATTTTACACTCTCGAGA
>CM076978.1:6351633-6386633 GCA_039105355.1 Benthosema pterotum
ATTTACCCATGAGCAAAAAAACAAAAAACAAACAAAAAACACTTCTGTCAACCAATCAGGGGCGGATATAGGCATGGGTATGGGTGGGCAATGTGCCCCTAATTGCCCTGACTGCCCCACCAAACACAATGGCATGCAAAACAACCCAAGACATTTGAAACACGACTACTGCTACTAAGTAACTACAGTTGTGGCACCACTAAACCAACAGCATTTCATCAACAACAACTGATGTTATTATTGATTTTTTAAGTCTTCTAACTGAAAATGGTATGGGTGCGGCTTTTTCACTTGCCCCCCCCAAAGGGGAAATGTTACATCCGCCCATGGAACCAATGCGGGACAAGTGGAATGTCTCTTCATTCAGGGGTTGCAACTATTTTAAGCATCATTTTCACTGCAAATTATTGCTGTTGTTGGTTTAATATGTCAACAATTTGCTTAGCCACAATGGTGTCATTGTAATCTTATAGATCAGATCAGCTCCGAGTAAATAAGAGAGGGCATATTATTATATTACACGTTGTGTTCTGCTGTGTCGCTTTTCCACGTACTGCACACTCATTTTATAATTATGGGTATCTGTTAGGCTCAAAGCACTCAAAGAGTTAAACAGGCAAATGTGCCAGCTAGGGACCCCAAAGGCAAAAGACACCCAGGCAGGAATATGCAGAAAGAGTTTTTAATTGAAAATAAACGTGTGATTGAGGATCATGAGGGGAATCCAGAGAGAGAGAGAGGGAAATCCGGGGGAGGAGTGGAAGGAGAGTGGAGCTGGGAGATACTAGGGGTTCCATTTTCGTTACATGCTAAACCCCTTATCCCAAACCCCTTATTCCTTTTTTACTTTTTTGAAAAACATTAGCATGTTGTGAGCTTGTAGACTGGCCATTTGAACTATTGAAAAATATATTTTTTTAAATAGTTTAAAAGGCAAAGAAGTTAAGGGATAAGGGGTTTAGTGGTGACGAAAATCCAGGCCTTTGGTGGAGGGAGCCTGGAACAAACAGCATGGACTAAAGGGCTGTTCATACTCTCTCTGACCTCCGAACTTTTCATTGAAAAGTTGCGCTATAACTACCAAGCTAATCATGAACAAACCAAAAATGAACGCATCCATAAACATTACGCAATGTGCTGTAAGCTTGCAGATCGGCCATTTTCTGCACATGCTCCGCTGTACGCCGAGGTATAATTAATTCCAGGTTGGGAGCCGGCCCGGAGCAGCCGTTCAAATTATTAGCGTGAAGATTTTTTTTTTCTTTCTTTTTTTTTTTTTTTTTTTTAGCGTGAAGCGTGAAGATACACTGAGTTTAGTTTACAGTGGACAGACAGTTGCACACAAGGCGGATGGATAAATCAGACGGATGGATCATGGAAACTAGCGTTATATTATACTGCCAATTTCTACTTCTTCCAAAGACAACAATCCCCTCCATCAGGCCTATCTACCCTAGAGGACACGGGGAGACCATGCAAACTCCACACAGAAAGGCCCTTTCACCAACCCCACCTCGAGCACTGATGACGCGGAGGAGCAGACACGCCGCCAGCACTCACAGCAGTGCCCCTAGTGGGAATTGAACCCAGGACCTTCTAGTTGCGAGGCGACAGCACTAACCACTGTGCCACCATGCCCCCAATTGATGTTGCTTGTTATTAATCAAAACATTGCTAGTGTATCAGGACTTGCTCTAAGCTGCGTCTTGGTGACTTTATACTGTGTGGGTGCACTGTGCGCCCTGCCTGAAGCCCACACACAAGCCCCAATATCTGATCTCCCCTAGCCGACGGGGGAGGTTTCCTGTTGAAGGAGCACTAGATAATGCTTTACATAATAAAGTAAATTAATCTCCTAACCTACTGAAGGCCACAAAGGCAGGGTGGAAATTAATTGGTAGAAAATTTGATTTGTCGTATTCCGCTACATTGCCGGTGGATCGTGCACGCACATGCACACACACACACACACACACACACACGTGCACAAGCAAGCACACGATAATAACCCTGCATCATTCCAATGGCCAATTACCAATTTATCTGTGCAATCGCTTTAATTAATTGTCACAAAATGACTGCAGGGGCCAGTCAGCCGTGTCTTCTGTGTGGGAGCAAGGCAGCATCAACATGTGTATCTCTTTCATTTGATTCAAAAACAACAACGACAACAACAGGTCAGGCATGAGCGCGCGCACGCACATGCATGCACGCACGCACGCACGCGCACGCGCACACGCGCACACAACACACACACACACACACCACACACACACACACACACTAAAGAATGAATCACTATTTCTCTACTAGGCTATAATTTCCCTCAAGTACAAAATTTCTTATATACTGGCAGGATTCTTCATTATACACAGCCGCGAGAACGGCAAAGTAAAAAACATACACAAACATGCATCACTCACTAGTAAAAAATAATAAACAACACACCAGGGCCGGATCTGGGACTGCCCCACCGAACATGATGGCATGCAAACACCCCGAATTTCAAAGATATTTCAAATGAAAGTGCTTATATTTAAAGTGATTTGAAACAGTACTACTGCTACTAACTGCAATTGTGGCACCACTAAACCAGCAGCATTTCATCATTGAAAACAGAAAACTCTCTGAGTCAGACCTTTAGTTTTATGCATGCTGCATGCCTGTTGCAACTTCAACAACAACTGATATTCAACAACAACGATATTATTGATGTTTTACTTGCCGTAATACAAGTCATGTAACCCCCATACAATCCCCCCCACACACTGTCTCAAAACAACACCAAAAAAAAAACAGCAGTACAACAAACAATAAACTGGCACATATTCACCCTGCAAACAACACACTTTGACTGTTCGCTTCTTATAAACAGTTGAAATAAAAATACAGAAACAAACAACTAACCTTAGTAGCTGCATTACTTTGTATGGGGGAATTGAGAAGCTTGTTGATGCTTCTGTGTTGTTGCTGAGTTTTCTACCAGAGGTGCGCATCACAAATTGGTCTGGGCAGGAACAAACAGTATGGAAGAAAGGTTCCGCCTTTAAAACTTTAGTTCCTCATGAAACACAAACACAAATACAGCACTAGACTGTCACAGAAGCAGTTATATCAACATTGGGTCCGGGGCTGAGTACAAGTGATGATGCTGCTTTATAGCCCTACAAGGCCCATATTGTACACGCTCAGAGTAAAATGATCAATCTTTGAAAGAATGTGTGTGTGTGTGTGTGTGTTGTGTGGTGTGTGTGTGTGTGTGTTGTGTGTGTGTGTGTGTGTGTGTGTGTGTGTGTGTGGTGTGTGTGTGTGGTGTATATACTCAGTGGTTTACAAATCTTTTTTGTTGAATTTCCTATTTTCCTAATATAAATAAAATATAAATATTATGGTTGCAACGATTAATCGAATCATATTACAAATCACTGGAGTTTTTGGAATTAATCATGGGTGTTTTTTTTCCACGTACAAATACATTGTAGGTTTATATACAGTATGTTATACAGATAGTAAGTTAGTATCTTATTATCAAATTACTGGAATAGTACTAAGTTCCTGTCCTGAAAAGGTATGCAATGTAGATATATATATATATGTTCACTTACTTAAAAGAAAGAAAAAAATGAAGATAAAAATCCCTATAATATTTATCCCTATTAGTCTTAGTTTATGATTTAGTCTTAAGGCTTTTGAAAACACACATTTAGTCTTTTAGTCCCATTTAGTCTCTTAAAATTCATTTTTGTTAGTCTAGTACTAGCCTAGTCTAGCTAGTCTACTACTAAATATCAAAAACCTTAGTCGACTTATTCTTTAGTCTTAGTCTTAGTCGACAAAAACAACACTGTATCTAATTAATCATTGAAATAATCGACTGGTGAATCGGTTATGAAAGTAATCGTCAGCTACAGCCCATGCAGCCCTAATAATAAACATGCAAAATGAAAGGGGATTCTCTTCCCAGTTTTAGGTTGGGTTTAAGAATCAATGCAGTGAAGGACGGTTTCTTTTTCTCTCTGGCTTTCACCTTGTCCGACGGTGCGGTTTGGCCTCTCATTAATCTCTCGTCTTTCTCTCCTCTCCTCCTACTCCCCCCTCCTCCTCCTCTTTTTCCCGCCTCTCATCCCTCCATCCTCCTCTGTCCTTTCAAGACATCCAATTAGCTGCCGCTATGGTTCCAGTTGCCTGGAGATGTCAGGGCTAGTGCGTGCGCGCTCATGTGTGTGTGTGTGTGTTGTGTGTGTGTGCGCATGCGTGCGTGCATGCATGTGTGTGTGTGTGTGTGCGTGTATATGTGTTTGTGCATGCGTGTGTGTGTGTGTGTGTGTGTGTGTGTGTGCGCCAAAGAGAGACCGCTTGTTGTTCATGTAACTTTCAAGCCAATTAAGTGGATTGAATTGAATTGAAAGCGAGAGATTCAGAGAGAGACAGACAGAAAGACAGACAGAGTGTGTGTGTGTGTGTGTGTGTGTGTGTGGTGTGTGTGTGTGTGTGTGTGTGTGTGTGTGTGTGTGTGTGTGTGTGTGTGTGTGTGTGTGTGTGTGTGTGTGTGTGTGTGTACGCATGTGTGCGTGTGTGAGATCTAATTGCCGGAGCAATTATCAGTGTGTTCCACCTGTATCTGGTGCTGCATGTTAATTCCCTCCAGTGTGCACACAGAACACACACAGCTCGTCTCTTCTCTTCTCCACACAGAACACACAGTACCCTATAAGCCTCGTAGCCATACAGTTCTCCCTGCATGCTGCTAACACACACACACACACTCACATCATAATCGCTAAACTACAGTCTGTGTATACAAGTCATTAAACGCTTTCATTTTGAAACCACTTGAACCCTGTGTGTGCTTCGACGGATGCAGACAGTTGAAGTACATACGTATAGGATTCCCCCACGGAGTCTGTATTAGTCGTGTCCCTTTTTCTTCGACACAAGGTACAGTAGGAGTGCAAGATGACGTGGTGGAGAGACTTCTGTGAAGTGGCTCTGGCTGTGTTTTTGTCCGCAATTTAAGATAAAGCTGTCAAAACAGTCAAATTATATCTTGTGCATTTTCTAAATGTGTAGATTATTGACAATGACGTCATTCAGATGTTTAAATTAGGGCTGGGACTTTAACTGATTAATTGAGGTTACAGAATCAAAGAATTACAGAATAACGTGATTAACAAATTTAATTGCACATAGATTCTCTACCACAGAACCTTTTTTTCACAGGACGGAGTTCAAGCGTACCGATCATACCG
The DNA here is from genome assembly GCA_039105355.1 of Benthosema pterotum. Lineage (NCBI taxonomy): Eukaryota > Metazoa > Chordata > Actinopteri > Myctophiformes > Myctophidae > Benthosema > Benthosema pterotum. Next base: position 6,356,883 of record CM076978.1, read on the forward strand.
GTGCACGCAACGGGAGAAGAAGCCAATCAGGGTAACCAATAAAGGTCTGCCATTGATCAAACTCCCACTGTTCCGCCTTCCCATTGGTCCGAAATTACGCAAATGTAGCACCCAGCCATGAGCCAGCGACAACAGTCGCGCCAATCTGGCTCAGCCCTATTGACGCGACTGGTTGTGCGTTGGACTGGCGAGTGGGAGTCCCGGGTTCGATCCCCGCTTCCGCGTAATACTACACAAGCTTTAACCCTAAACTTCGACATAACATGTCAGTGTGGACACAGTTTTGATTCAGGAAAACTCTCTCACATGCTATACCAGCCTGTTTGAATCGACCAAAAAATGCTTCTTGGATCAAACATTGGTATGCAATTAATTGAGATTAATTAATTACTAAGCTTCAAATTATTTAGATATTTTTTTAATCAAGTCCCACCCCTAGTTTAAATATAATTTAACTCTTGAGAGGGTCCATTTGGTTTCATCTTAACACGGTTGTGTTTTTTGTCTCTTTTGTTGCCTTTCCTCAAGGTCACCGGATGAAGGTCGTTGGGTGAGAGGCTCCAGGGCTGCATGGACCAGACTTTTGACCTCTGACCTTTCTATTGCAGACCAATGTCATTGATTTATTCTCAACGTAATTCACACATGTTGTAGGAACCAATCGGGTCACAGAACACAATAGATCTTTAACTGTTAAACACTATTGACCTGAATATAGGACTGTGTTTTTTTCCACAATGGAAATTTCCTAAAAAGTAGTCGTCTTCTTATATTTGGAGACTGCAATATTTGACGTTCAATGTTCTTATCACACAAATGATTCTTGAAAAAATTGGTGTCATCTTAAAAGCAGTGTTGTCTTATATTTGGGACAAATATGGTACTTTAATTTAAAAGATGTCTACAATTGGAGACAACTGGTCAACGATTCCTTCCATGGTGTATCTGTCCTAAATCCAGCAGGGAATTGTGTCCAAATTCTGGGTCTGAGGTTCCATTTGTAAAAATGGAATTGCGTTTTCAATTGGTTTTTTTACAGACTCTCACATCACACAAGTGTGATTTGTTCTTTTTGTATACTTATACTATAGCGGCTCTAAAGCTTTTTTATGAAGAAGGACAATGAAGGAAGGTCTGTTTCCTGGTATCTATGGGAGTGGTTCGTAAAGTGGGGTCCAGGGACCCCCAGTGTCCTTAAGGGAATTCCAGGGGGTCCCCTGCAGCTAAACGATAGTTTAGAAGCCACATATGGATCTGTAACTCAGAGAGTGCACTGTACACATGGACACGGAGAGTGAACAAGTTGAGAAATTGAACCAAACCAACCCTGACGGGTCCATTTGGTTCAATTTGTACACTCTCGGAGTTATAAATTAACATTGATTTTTTTGTTTTCACGTCGCCCAAATGACCTGCATAAGCAGAAAGAATCACAGTCTGTCGTCTATGATACGAACAAACAAGTCTGGCTTTCTGTTTTAGTCAATGCGATGTTTAATTTACTGAAAGGGGAAAAAAAAAACCTTGATCCCTTAACTGTAGGAAAGCTGTCTCCAGGCTAGACTAGAGAAAGTGTTTTTTAACAGGGCTTTAAGAGTCAAACGTTTTTGTGTGAAACCCATCTTTTTTTGTGTGTCTGAGCGGGAAGAGCACATTACACAGAACGGCTTCTTCCAAAAAGCATTTTCAATCCATTTAGATGTTAGCCCAGCCCATGACACTTAAGGCCATGCAATTTTCCCTGCCCACACTGCGTTCCCGTTGGCGTCGAGGACACGGCACCGTAATTGGTTTGGGCTCAGAGAGTCCCACGCATGTTTCTGCTGTTGTTTGTTGTTCTGCTATGAATCGACCGGATGGGAAGAAACACAGAGAGGAATGTCTTTGTTAAGCTCTAAAAAAACATAAAACAAGTCATACTGGCCAATTAGTTTTAGGGGGGATTTTTCTTCTCAGTGGAGGACAGAAGGGAAATCCATTTTTCTCTTAATCGATTTGCTTATTAAAATAAATACATGGTAAATGGTCAGGTTGGGACTGGACTGGACTGGACTAGGACAAATATTTGGTCCATTTGCAGTGCAATTTTTTTGCACAAATTTGGCCCAGACCGGCACACAACAACCAGCATGCATATACTGTAGCAGAAACATATAATAAATGATACAAACCAATACAAAAAAGATGGCAAAAGGATGCAAGATAGAAGAGGGTTGATTTGTCACTCACACACCCCCCTAAAGGCTCGAACATACTCCAGGGTGAAGTGAGTTTAGGTGAAAGGTTTTCACTCTGGTGTAGTTTTTTAAGGCTTCACCCTGCCTGGAGTATGTATGAGCTAGGGTGAAACCTTAAAAACTTCACCGCAGTAAAAAACCCTTCACCCAAACTTCACTCTGGAGTATGGCCAGGCAGTCCGCCCCTGTACATGGTCCTGACTTGTGTTTGTTATAAGATGGCAAAAACTCTGCAATTGCAACATTTCCTTTGTCTCATGTTTGTACTGTACGTGCATGTTTGTGATAATGCACTGTTTGTGACATGTACAGCTGTAGTCAGAACCAGAGCACAACCAACCACCAGGGATATACAGTACATGTGTGCATCCATGGCTGTGTGTGTGTGTGTGTGTGTGTGTGTGTGTGTGTGTGTGTGTGTGTGTGTGTGTGTGTGTGTGTGTGTGTGTGTGTGTGTGTGTGTGTGTGTGTGTGTGTGTCCTGGAGACGTGGCGGCCCGCCCAGACCGCACATCTGGACATGAGGGTGGTGGGTGGGTGTGGGGGTGTAGTAAGCAGCTGTGTGCACGTGCACCATGCAAACACACACACACACACACACACACACACACACACACACACACACCACACACACACACACACACACACACACACACACACACACACACACACACAAACAGATGGGCATTATCATATGCAGATGCTCTCAAACCCCATGCAAACATCTACCTCTGTCTCTCTGTGGAATTAACACACACGCGTGCGGCGTGCGCGCGCGCACACACACACACACACACACACACACACACACACACACACACACACACACACACACACACACACACACACACACACACACACACACAGGCTATGCCAAGTGGTTCTCACTTTTTTATGTCTAAGGTCCATCTCAACATAATCTCTCATATGGGGGGTCTCTGTTGTGACTTGTTAAAATGAGATATCCCGCCACTCTCTCCGCCCTTCCATTCAACCAACCAGTAACACTAACAATCTACTCAAGATGCTCACCATGTTCTACTCCGTCAGCTACAGTATACAGTATACCCTCTTCAATCAAGAACCTCAGACACCAATCATTAATATCTTGAATATTTAAATATATGACAGCGATCACAGTCACTACAGATGCAACTAATCTGTGTGGTTGACCTGGTTGACCTGGAGTTCCTTTAGGGAACTGGTTTTTAATCAGTGATCCGGGGACCACCAGTGGTCCTTGAGAGGGTTCCAGGTGGCCCCCAGATGGACAGTTGGTTAACTCTTTGAGCGTAAAAATGAATTCATTTTACACTCTCAAGTTAACTCATCAACTGAATTAGCCCAAGTCTATACAAACAAGAGAATGGTCATTTTGATCTGTATGTTTGACTATTTTGTTTCCCAAATCCAGCCTGGACTTGTGGACAAAAGCAAAATACTTCTTTAGTTTCTGGGTCTGTGGGGCGAAAGTGTCATCAAATGGTGGCTCAAATTCAGAATAAATGGTGGGCCCTGGTATCAAAAAGGTTGAAAACCACTGCAGTACAGATACAGACAGGTACAGAGCTACCTAATTCCAACCCTTGTATTGGGATAAACCAAAGTCTTATGGTCTGTCCCAGGGCCAGGGCATTGAATCCAAAACACCCGATCTCAGGGGCGGAACACTCGAACCACACAAGGCCACTATTGAGTTCGATCCCTCATCCTTAAAGTTCCGTAACCCTGAATTGTTGATCCTTTGAAACACAGAACGTCTGAGACGAACAGCTGCAACATAGAAACCGCTTGCATGGCTGCATGTCTCGAAAAGAAGAAGAAGAAGAAGAAGAAGAAGAAGAAGAAGAAGAAGGAGCATTTGAGTGCGATCAACTCCCCTGCACTTGCTTACTTACGTCACCCACGCAGCCCCTCTGTCTGTGACCCCTTTCAACACGCACTGATTGGGTGTCGCCGTTCCACTCTCAGAGCCTGTGATTAACATGTCTGTGTGTGACAGTGAGGTCTGAGTGGTGTGTGAGTGTGTGTGTGGGTGTGTGTACAATGTGTGAGACCGTGAGATGTGTGTGTGTGTTTTCGGGGGGTCTCTCTGCATGCGTACATGTGTGTAACTGTGTACTGTACTGCGTGTACAGTAGATTGTGCGTATGCGAGTGTGTGCCGGTGCACGTGCGCGCGTGCACGTCTTGGCAAAGGAGTGTGAAATTGGCTAATTAACGTGACCTCCCTTTGATCCAGGGAGAATAAACACATGACATATGAATTGGGCTGAGCTGCACATGGGAAGGATTTGTGTGTGCGCACGCGTGCACGTGCGTGTGCGCATGCGTGCACGTGCGTGCAAAAGAGTCCTAGCTTGCCAAGTGGAGGGCTAAAGCCTTGAGGCTCAATGGAGGCACAGCAGGGGCGAAATCCAAAAGCGACCTCGCCCGCGGGCGCCCGGTTTCAAAAGCGGGCGCCCGTTTTCAAAAGCGGGCGCCCGTTTTCACAAACGGGCGCCCTTTTCAAAAGGTTATGGTTAGGGTTAGGTTAGGTTTAGGCATAGGTTTACTGAGGTTAAGTTTAGGGTTAGAGTTAGGTTTAGGCATAGCCTAGTTTGTGAAAACGGGCGCCCGCTTTTGAAAACGGGCGCCCGTTTTTGAAAACGGGCGCCCGTTTTTGTGAAACCGGCGCCCGTTTTTTGTGAAACCGGGCGCCCGTTTTTGTGAAAGCGGCGCCCGCTTTTGAAACCGGGCGCCCATTTTTGTGAAAGCGGGCGCCCGCTTTTGAAACCGGGCGCCCGTTTTTGTGTGAAAGCGGCCGCCCGTTTTTGTGAAAGCAGGCGCCCGCTTTTGAAACCGGGCGCCCGCGGCGAGGTCGCTTTTGGATTTCGCTGGCTCTCTGGAAGCAAGTGAAAAAACAAACACACCTCTCTCTTTCTCTGTCTCTCTCTCTCTCTTACATGGCCGTTTTCAACCTTTTTGATACCAGGGCCCACTGTTTATTCTATTTATTTGCGGACATTTTAGCCCCACAGACCCCCAAAACTAAAGATTTCTTTTGTTTTTGTCCACAAGTCCAGGCTGGATTTTGGGAAACAAAACAGGCAAACATACAGATCCATACAAAAATGACCATTAATCTTGGGCTAATTCACATGATGAGTAAACATGTTTACGCTCTCAAGAGTTACATCTGGTTAACCAACTTCTCATCTGGTTAACCAATTTAGCCTGGGGACCACCTGGAACCCTCTCAGCGACCACTGGTGGTCCCCGGACCACTGGTTGAAAACCACCCAGATGGTGGACACAGACCCTAGTCTGTCTGTCTGTCTGTCGATGGGTTGTTATTGTTGGGTGCACTCAGGCACACATTATTAGCTAAAAGAAGAAATGCGCACAAATGCACACGCACACACACACACACACACACACACACACACACACACACACACACACACACACACACACACACACACACACACACACACACACACACACACACACACTCACACACACACACAATTCCCTGTACGATTTCCCCCTCTATGCAGTGCACATGGGGCTCAGGACCAAAACAAGCCACCTGCTATTCGGGTCACACGCATGCGTGCACTCGCGCACACACACACGCACACGCGCACGCGCACGCGCACGCGCACACACCACACACACACACACACACACACACACACACACACACACACACACACACACACACACACACACACACACACACGCTCTTTGCCAGGAAACACAGGCTGCAAGGGCGTATGATATTGTCAGCACTCATTATGTTTGCTGTAGTTTTGCTGTGTGTGTGTGTGTGTGTGTGTGTGTGTGTGTGTGTGTGTGTGTGTGTGTGTGTGTGTGTGTGTGTGTGTGTGTGTGTGTGTGTGTGCGTGCGTGCGTGCGTGTGTGTGTGTGTGTGTGTGCACGGTGCATGGCGCATGCATGTGTTACAGCTATTTTAAGTCATAATTTGACTGTGTTAAACAAGCAAAACAAAACTAGACACATAATCACTGCCGGCAGTAACCAAGCACTCCTGCATGCAGGCTGTCTTTCCTGGCACAGATATATACAGCTGATATTGAGACTGATTATGGTGCATTTGCTACGCGCGCGTGTGCAGCATGTGCATGTATTTTGCCCGCACACACACACATTTTGTCCTTAAATTACTTTCCTAGCTAATGTACTGCACAAAGTACCACAATAGGAACATCATGTTGAATAAGACAGCTATATATACCAGGTGCCAAGGATGGTTTGCCAACTGTCTGTTGAAATGAGGATCCAATCATCCCTTATAAAGAGACACAATTTGATTTGGGGTTTAAGTTCAAATAGCTCATGTACATACTATGCTGAATATAATAAGAATATGATTTCTTTCTTTGTTTTTTTCTTCTTACCCTGGAAATATATACTAAAACAAGATGTTGGGTAAACTCCCATGTTCTTGTTTTACAAATCAGACTTGAAAACTAGATTGTTTTGTATAATCAGAGTCTTCTTATATTTGGCACATTATATTGCCTACTGTACTGAGTATATGAGTTTCACAGGCCATCAGACATTACACAGAGCGTTGAGGGATTTCTACAATGTTAAAAAGCCAAAATGAATCATACTGAAGTGAAATCAGCTTCAATCTGGCCACCAATTGCCACAATATGCTCAGATATGGACCTAAATACCACGTGCTTGCACAAATCAAATCAAATCACAATATATTCAAGATTCACAATTGATGTGGCACCCTAGATATATCAATATCGTATCGAACTGGGAGGGGAGGTGAATTGTCCCCACCCCTAAGCAGCACGTAGCCTACCTCTGCACAAAAACATCCAAATTAGCAAATACGAAAGCTCCAAACCCTAAGCACGTCAGCACCTTTGATACTTGGGAAAGTAAATTTGAAATCGTGAAAAGCGCTCTCTGAGGTTTCCACCCGACACAGCTGACATGTATAATGCTACGCCATTAAAATAGCTTGCGCATAAACACACACATTAGTCAAAGGCCTCCACGTGATCGACAGTATGTGAAGAATAAAGTATTCTCCTCCATTTCACACTACGGCTGACAGGAATGAAAAACATCAGACGAAATAAACTTAAAAGAGGTATGGAGACATGGCCTTGTTTGTATGTGTGCGATTGCCAAAGTGCGTGCATGTGTGAGCATGTGTGTGGGTGCACATGTGCACAACACATGCACACGTAATGCACAATACGTGCACACACTGAAGCAGTAGACATGCCCTAGCAGATCAGAAAGGAGCTAGCTTGTCGGCGGCGGCAGGGCCTTTGGCAGACAGATTAAGGACACTATCGCGGCCATCGAGGCCTGTCTACACACACACCCTGCCAGCGGAGATAGATGAAACCCTTCTCTCACTTTATCTGTCTCCCCCATCCTTCTGTCTAAGCAGACTGATGTGCCACAGGCCCCCATCCCACTGGTCACATAGAGGTCATGTATGAGCAATGGAGCAAAAGCCGTTTGGATTTTAGTTTAACTTTGAAAATGCTGGTGAAAGAATAAAACATTGTTTCACGTACAGTACAATGGCATTGACTGTTGATGTTACAACAAAATATAGGCCAACATGATACGTAACTGCAGTGCAGGTAATTCACTATTGAACAATGCCAAGTAATATCCTCTGTGCTTATTGTTTGTGTACACAATGTATACGTCATTTTAACTTTCTTGCGGTCTTATTTCCATTCGGGTCCCATGATAAGATAAGACAATTAAGATACCTTAAATTAACAACATCAGATTAACAAGATAGGATCCATATAGTTATCAACATTAGGTCTATGGGGTAGAATATAAATAAATACTTTAAATCTACAAGGTAGAATAGAGAATACAATGACGAAATTAATAACCAGTAGTGCATTCCACATTTTGAAAGCATAGGAGTGAAATGAAGTAATTCCCTTATTTGTGACATACGGTATCTGGGTATGTCAGGGGTCGGCAACCCAAGATGTTGAAAGAGCCATTTTCGACCCATTTTATTATTTTTTTCCTGAGAGTGTGCAAATGTGAACCAAATGGACCCTGGCGGGTCCATTTGGTTCCATTTGCACACTCTCAGGAAAAAAGGTCCTCAAAGAAAAATCATTAACATGGTGAAACACAACCTTTCTTCAGAAATGAAGTTTCTAAAAAAAAAAGGAGTTTTTCAGAACTCCATTTCTAGTCCACACAACACCTCTAAGGTATATTAATGACATAGTAAACTGAGTAAACTGTTGAAAATGTTCAGATTGAAAGCTCCACCTCTGATAACTGCTGGGCTTTTTTGACATGGCCAACAAGTGCTACTTTAACTGGCAACTGTCAGACAGCACAACGCGTTTTGGGTGACTGAAATATTAGTATATTATTGGTGCATTATTATTTTGGTGCAGATCACCCCAGTGTGTGTATGTAATAATGCTACAACCACTGAGCCACTAGGGCTGTGTTCTGGAGCCGCATGCGGCTCCTGAGCCGCAGGTTGCTGACCCCCGGGGTATGTGAACAAATTTCAAGTTTGTGAGGAAAATGGTTCTCAAGTCCATGTGCGTTACAGCCAGACAGACGTTACATACAAATGTGGTGCAGATAATACGGGAATCCAAAATAACAAATGTGAATGTCATGAGACACAGACGTGGTTAATTACGTCCCGTGTACAGGTAGCCAACAATTGCAATCACACTGCATTACCAGGCGAACAGGACAGATATGTCTCTCTCCCACCTAATTACTGCCTAATGGCCCAATTAGTTATTTGATTACATCTTTCAATCTGGCCATCAGGACTGTGGTGGCTTTGGACGACAACATGACAGCTGGGTCATGGACAACACAGCAACAGCACTAATTAAAAAAAAAAAACTGGAAGCAATAGATATTCATGACCAGTGTCTTAATTTGTAATAAAAACCTAAATGGCCACCAATGTCGAAATTAAAGGGCCTTTTGTTATAGTTACAGGATGGCGGTTCTCGACGTGCCCGCGGCTCAGACACATTTTTCCATCTGTCTAACTGGTCATTATCCAGGAATAATGGGCAACTATGCAGCACAGTGGGAAGCAATTTGGGAGCCAATATAGGAGCTGTATTATTCACTTTTCTGTGAGCGAGGGTCCATAAGGCATGAAGGCTGAACGATAAAATACTACTCCGAGACCGCATGGAGCCAGAAGGGCCCTGAACGGGCCCTGAATGGGTCCTGAATGGGCCCCTTTGGTTCCATACACTGAGAGTAGAATTTGTGTTAAGTAATGTTTACAAGGGTTCACATAAGTTGAGGGAATTATCCGACTCACTTTTTGGGGGGGGGATTAAAGTAAACATTCTGCCCTTTCATATGAGACGTGCTGTGGCGACAAAATCCTAGCAGAACATATTGTACATGTTACATATTCTATTACGACAAGTGCGAACTCAAGTTAAGAGCGTCAAGCATAGAATCAGAACCGGAGGCATTAAACTGCGGGATCATGGACTTTCCGCCAATGCAATCCACGTCCGCAGGTCCCCCTCTGAATACCAGAATAGTCGGCCCAAATAAAACCCGGACCAGCCAAATTGTTGCGACATTGAGGGGTCAGAAAACTGAGCACTCGGGAGGGCTGCTTCAGCCTGACAGAGGGACAAACTGGAGTGTGAAATACATTGTTTTTGACAACGATGGTGCAAATAAAAGCTATTTATGTGTGCAACATCTGTTTTAAAGCATTGCACAGTGACAACTAAAGTCTCTTCTCTGTAGTAGTACAAAACAATCTACAATAAAGCAAATCACATTCAAAAATAAAGGGATTGATAAACATCAGGCTGTTGCCTGATTTTTGCTATATCCTGTTATTACAAAACAATCTCCCCCACCACCACCACCACCAAGGGGCCAGGACACTGCACCGTGCTTGATGTTGAGAAACCCCCACTAAGCCACGCTCAAATATCACCAAAACTCACACCACACTCGCTTATAAGTACAGCAAGGTTTTTATCTGATAATCCACTGCCACAAAGTAACCCTGTTGTATGAATATAACATCTTTGTGAACAGGCACCCTGCTTGCCCACTCGCACAAGAACCCCCGGAACAATGGGTGGCACATTTCACCAAGTCACTAAACTCCATGTAGCACAGCAACATACACCAAAACCAGCTGCTAGCTGCAGCAACCCCTACTACTACAGTTCTTTTGCAACTCCATCCATGCTTATTGAGCTCAACTGAACAACAACAACATATGAGAGAGAGAGAGAGAGAGAGAGAGAGAGAGAGAGAGAGAGAGAGAGAGAGAGAGAGAGAGAGAGAGAGAGAGAGAGAGAGAGAGAGGGGAGATATACTGTATATTTTTTATCCACCACACAAGCAGAGCCATAAATACAGTCACAGAGTTGTTCATACCTGCAGCTTGCACCAAATATCCACATATTGATGCAAAACGTGCCAAAGTCCTTATTTTCCTTGCCTTTTGTTTGATTTGGTGTTTCCCATCACCATTTATAGCACCACATCTTGCTGTGCAACAGAGTCAAAGTACTGTAGGCCTACCCACCATGCACCATAACAGTGGGGTTGCCACATTAGATTCCGCGAAATACAAGCAACTTGGTATATAAATACATGGGTTGCCAAGTTTGGTTTTCCAAGCACAAATATATATGACAAAAAAAAAAAACTCTTCTTCACATTTGCAATGTGTGATTGTGAGAGGTTCTAGCTGCTTCGCTATTTGACTTAGTTATTTTGGCTGCTTATTATTTTCAAATCCTGCTGAAATGCAGGTCAATCCCGCCCGCCTATATATCATAATTGATTGCGTGTATGCAGACACTATATGTGACACGTCGACCCAGAGGCCCCAGTGCTGTAGCGGTACTTTTGGAAGTGGGGGGACGCCTCTATTTTATTTTATTTTTTCTGAGAGTGTACAAATGTGAACCAAATGGACCCTAGCGGGTCCATTTGGTTCCATTTGTACACTCTCAGGAAAATGGTGAAATACATCTTGATGATGTCATCAAGATGTATTTCACCATGCTAATGATTTTTTTCAGACCCAAAAATATTTTAGATGTGAGAAGTGGGGGGACGCCGTCCCCCCGCGTTCCCCCTCCACTACACCCCTGAGAGGCCCATAATTCATAGATCCATCTACTGTATGTATGGTGAGAACTGGTTGTCCTGAATACAACTTTATTGCAGCTTCTGTTTGTTCTTTGTTCATGTATTGGGTATTTAAACTTGCAGTGACAGGGGTGAGTCACACTGTCACAGGCCTCCATTAAAGGGGAATTCCACTCATTTTCAACATTCTAATATGTCATTAGTATACCCTAGAGGTGCTGGGTGGACATGATGAAAGTTCCCGCATTCTGTGTTCCCAAGAAATGGAGGTCTGAAGAAAAACACTAACATGGTGAAACATCTTGATGACATCATCAAGATGTATTTTCACCATGTTAATGGATTTCTTTACCCTAACGCAGGGTCGGCAACCCAAGATGTTGAAAGAGCCATTTTCGACCCAAAATCAAAATCTGTCTGGAGCCGCATTTTATTATTATTTTTTTCCTGAGAGTGTGCAAATGTGAACCAAATGGACCCTGGCGGGTCCATTTGGTTCCATTTGCACACTCTCAGAAAAAAAGGTCCTCAAAGAAAACACAACCTGGTGAAACACAACCTTTCTTCAGAAATGGAGTTTCTAAAAAAAAAAAAAATAAAGGAGTTTTAGAGAACTCCATTTCTAGTCCACACAGCATCTCTAAGGTATATTAATGACATAGTAAACTGAGTAAACCTTTGAAAATGTGTGCTTCAGATTGAAAGCTCCACCTCTGATAACTGCTGGACTTTTTTGACATGGCCAAGTGCTACTTTAACTGGCAACTGTCGGACAGCGCAACACGTTTTGGGTGACTGAAATGTTTATATTATGTTGGTGGATCACCCCAGTGTGTGTAATGCTACTGCCAGGGAGCCACTAGGGCTGTGTTCTAGAGCCGCATGCGGCTCCTGAGCCGCAGGTTGCTGACCCCTGCCCTAACAGGTTCATTTGATTCCATTTGTACGCTCTCAGAAAAAGTAATTCCCCTTTAAGTTATTTGCTATAACTAGTAAATGTATTCAGTATCCACAAAGGCCCATTTCACAATAATATATGGGATTGTATTAGTCATGCATTTGCAGTATGTGTTAATCACTTAGTATTGCCACTGTTAAAGATGGGTTTGATTTGAGTCACTTTGCAGCTGCGTAGATTAACTTAATACACAATAATAGTTATCTAACAAGGTCAGTTGGCCACACATTTTTGCCCATTGAAATTTAAGGGTTGAGGTTGGTATTAAAGTTAATATGTAGACTATCTGCGGTGAAATAAATTATTACAGTATTTGAAATTCGATCAATGCTGCAGGGGGATTCTAAATCGAAGAATTGCTCTTTACGGTACACTTCCGTTCAATTCAATCAGGGGATGAAGTCAATAAAAAGACACACAGAACAAGACGGCAGGCAAACATGAGCAGATTCTACCATTTATTACACATATTACATTCTTAAATAAAAATGCTCCACTTAAACAGTTCTTGCATAGATATCTTACAATACCAATTTAAAAAAGGAATTATGAAACAGACCAGTAACAAAAATAAATTTTCTTCTTCCTTAATAAAGAACATTACCATACTAACATCATATAATACAAATCATATTTTTAAACACTTTGTACAGCAAAAGATAGGAAGGTCAAATAAAGAGAGAGAGAACCCGGAAATAAAACATAGCTCAACTTAAAAAAGTGACAATGTGTGATGATTTGAAGGAAGGGAAGGGGGTGGGTGTACAGAAATTGAGGGTGGGCTACAGCCTGTGTTATTCTTAGTTGCTTGCAGGTATCGCACACAGCTAAGTATAAATTAGGCCAAACATGGAAACATGAGTTGAACATGACCTGTGTTTCTTTGTGATCTCAGTATTATGAGAGAAAAGGAAAATGAGAACAGTAACAGGGTTTTGCCTCCTATCATAATTCGACGATCGCGTTGCGATCCCCTTAAAAGTTGTGGCTCGAATTCTAGTGCACGCAGGAGAAAGCTACTGTACATGAAACAAGGTGCAAATATATCTTTTTTTTTCTTCACTAGGGACCACTAGTGCACAAAGTGGAGTGCAATGTAAAGTTTTTTGTTTTTTTTTAATATCCAAATTCAACTGTGAGAAATGGAAACACCTGCGGTTATGGGAGCAAGTCAAGCTTAAAAAATACATGAACCAAAAAAAAAGCACTGCATTAGTTGGAGCTGTAGGTGTTTAACACTGGACAACACACATGTTGGTGTTGACTGATTTCCTAATCAATCAAGGGTTGATTTTTCATAATCGATCTAATTCTGTAGTTTGTTTTCCAGTTCATGTTAAAAAACGACAGCAGATTAATAACATGGCAGATTAGTAAAGAACACAGCTGCACATAAATTGATCGCAAGTGTGCAGAGCCAAAAGCATGGTAGACAATATTGACACTCACCTAAAAATCCAGCAAAATGTACAAATCAATTTGAATTTGATCAGGACCAAAAAACAACAACAGAAAGACTTGACGCCAGGTACTTCCATTTCACAATTATCAGAGAAATAGTGTATTAGTGTAAATCCCAAGGGTTGCACTGTATAACTGTGATCTGTGAGAATGCTTGGCCCCAATGTTTTGTACTGTAATTAGTTGGAAATAGTGGGATGGGGATTGAGGAGTGGCATAGACAGACATGGAGAGATTGAAGAGAGATAATGTAAATCTCATACTGACACATCAAGCATGGACACAAACAGACACAGACAGACTCACTCCAGGATGCTACCGAAGTAATCCAAAACCCCAATCAGGACATGGTTAAATGCCGTCTTGGTAAACGGTGATATCTTCGCGCCCCAAAACAGATCGACACGAAAGCATTTGACATGATTTCAGAGGTTCAGTCAAGTTGTATCAAAACAAATTGATCCAGAAATAAAGACCCACACACGCCCTGATTCTCGATGAACAAAGCGGCATCCTGGAAGTGTAACACAAATGTTTAGTGGATATCTTGACAGTGGTGCAGGCTATGCTAGCGGTGTGTGTGTGTGTGCACATGGCGAGTGCATTGGCTAAATATGTGCGTAGTAGTAGTAGTAGTGAAATGGTTTCAGAGAACAAAAGCAGATATGTCAGGAAAACATTGGAAAGTTACAACGTTTCTGGGGCTGGAGATGCTTAGGGCTGAGGGCATAGCCGATGTTTCATCTCCACCCCCCAAAACTGAAACTGCGTTTCATCCTGTACGTGCGTACGAACAAGGTTTCGTCGGCGTACAGTTAAGCTATGTACAAAGCTGCCAGAAGTAACAATGCTACCTCAGTAATATACGTATGTAAAACCTGAGGAAACTGAAGTTTGGACCTCTGAAGAAGTGTCAGCAGTCCAAGGAGGGTAGACGTGGTCATTTGAGCCTTCGTCTCACAGTGAGGCATGCTATTCCTCGTACTGCCGTAATGAACAACTAATCCAGTGTTCATCAACATTTTACATCTCAGCAGAGCCCCTAAGTTTCCTATGCATCAGATGTGTTTACACTGACAGCGTACAAATGGAAACCAAAAGGACTGTTCCGTTTGGTTCATTTCGTACACTTAGTTACACATTAATGTCCTTTTGGACCCTTGGTGGTCCTCGGATCCAATGTTGAGAAACAGCGGCCTAATTGATGCAAACATCAAAGCGGTCAGTGTTAGGTGGTACGTATAGCAGTAGCCTCAAAATCCTTGATCCTTGGTTTTCAAATCTTCATATGGGTTCCCAAGGTGGTCAACAGTTAAACATACCTATAACCATTAAGACTTTTTTTTTTTTAAATATGAGACTTCACTGTAGTATCTGCACTGTGCTAAGTAGGCTAACCTAAACCTAAAGCTACTTCAGTCCCTGGAAATAAGCTGCCAGCCCCGTGGTTAAAACCGGGCACTCAAAAAAAAAGGGTGGGGGGTGGGGGTGAAAAGACTGTTATTTTACACTGCTGAGCAACAACGATGTTTGGCTGCGGTAGCTTAGGCCAACGATTGCAATGTTATCAAGTGTTAAGGTTGGGCTAGGGGGCAAGAACGCAATAAAGGTTTAATGGGGCGTGCGGTTATAAAACAATTCCCACTCCGCACCTTCCAATCCATCACTTTTCCCCTTCTTACGCCTCTCTGCCGCTCGCCGTTCCTCTCGCGGTCTCGTTCGCCGGGGTTTAACTTGCAAATCGGCAAATCTTTGGGCAAAGTGTATATATAAGTGTGCATTCAGCGCTCCTGCAGTTGATTGTGCATGGACAACTGCTGCGGGACTCAGAGATTAAGGGGAGAGAGATGGAATGAGGGATGTATGGAGAGCTGGAGGGCTCATCGGAGTGGCACGTTTGGCTGTGCAGCCGGGGGTGCATGGGGGCAGCGCTGGAAAAAAGCTATACGCAGCTATATACGCCTAACCCGTAGTGTTCATTTAAGTTCTGACAATCTTTCAGCATTAAATGAGAACTACGTCTCTAGAGCAGTGGTTTTCAACCATTTTGATCCCAGGGCCCAATATTTGTTCAGCATTTGAGCCACAAACCACCATTTGAGGACACTTTAGCCCCACAGAGCCAAAACTAAAGATTTATTTTGTTTTTGTCCACAATTCCAGGCTGGATTTGGGAAACAAAACAGGCAACCATACAGATCAAAATGACCATTAATCTTCTACATTCTCTAGTTGTGTAGATTTGGGCTAATTCAGATGATGAAAACTTTAACTCTTGAGAGTGTAAATATGAAACCACATGGACCCTTCCAGGTCCATTTGGTTTCATATTTACGCTCTCAAGAGTTACATTTGGTTAACCAACTTTCCATTATTTAGTCTGGGGACCACCTGGAACCCTCTCAACGACCACTAGTGGTCCCCGGACTACTGGTTGAAAACCACTGCTTTAGAGTATAGAGGTATAGTTTTTTTTCCAGGTGAATGAAATTCAGCAATTCATAAGAGAAAATAGAAAGGGGGGGGGGGGGGGGGGGGGGGGGGGGGGGGGTCATTTATTTATTATTTGGAATATCCACTCGCATTTTCATTCTTTCATCCTCCAAAAATATGTCTCTATTATTGTTTTTTTCCCTTTCTTTACAAACAATAAATATATATGTGTCATCTATTCTTTCCTGGGACTTTTCATTCTGCTAACAGCCCGTTCGAGTATACCATTTTGGCTCATGGTATAGCTTTGTATTCCATGGTATAATGTTGTTGTCGTGGGTTTCTTTCCCCCTCTTCCAGAATGCTAAGTCACCCATGGCTACTGTTATCTAATTATTAATGGCAATGTGACAGAAGCATCTGGGGCCCGTGACGGACAAGCCCTACGGCCTCTAGCTGTTCTCACACCCCTGAGCCGACACAGTGGGCGAGGGTGGTGGGGTGGTGGGCTAGCGGTTTGGGGGAGGAGACGGTTAACATGTGGAAAAAAAGGGGAACGGTGGACAATAATGATGTGAGATCTGTCAGAGCAAGTGTTACCGTGGTTGAACAGCTAGCTAACGGGGAGGAGAAGGGCTAGCTTTAGCTAGCTGCTGGTAGCGTGAGGCTAATGCAGCAAAAGTTGGGTATTAGCCGCTTAAAACGTATTATCCCTATACTGTAAAGTATAAAATATAGGGGCTTAAGTGTTCAATAAATTAATCTGATGTAGGCCTACAATGTCGTCTGTCGTAAATGAGAATGTGAATTAACAAACATGCACGTTGTTTGCATTCACCGTTCATGTGTGTGTGTGTGTGTGTGTGTGTGTGTGTGTGTGTGTGTGTGTGTGTGTGTGTGTGTGTGTGTGTGTGTGTGTGTGCACATGATGTGAATCCAGCCCCCATAATGGATGGAGTGAGTGCCGAGTCAATGTCAAAATCGGATGCAAAATGTACAGCAAAAAAAAAAAGAAGACACAGTCATACAATCGTTCACACGACACGCTCCAAGCTGTTGTCATGTTCGACCGGTACACCTCCCAAAACGTTCATCAGGTTGGGACATGCACACACGCACACATACACACACGCAAGCACCCAAGCACACTTGCGCAACGGCATCAAAAAAGCCTCCCAAAAGTGCCTTGAACGAACACCTCCCATCATGATTGTGCTCCCTTGAAATGGAGGAGCCGACTTTGCACACGCCCATTGTATATCTTCACTTTGGGCGCGACTTTAGTTTGTATCATCCATGAAGTCAAAACAGAAATATAACACAACTATACACAGTCAAATCTACAGTGTTCACTTAAAGCTGCAATCCAAAAACTTTGTGTGTGTGAATAAAACATTATTTTAACCAATGGTTTCACCGTGTAAGTCCAGGTCTTCCGCATCAGCCAGTCGGTATGGAAATGTTTGGTGCTTACGTAGCGCCGGTACGCAGGTTTTCGAAAAACCAAGACATAGTAAGTAACACAGTAATAGTTCAGAACTGCAGCTTTAACTCTGGAAGTGTACAAAAAGATAAAAAATAAACGGTCCCAAGAGGGGCTTTCAGGGTTGAATAAACACCAAGAATTTTTCCCCTCTGTATCTAATCCAGCTTCTGGGAAGAGAAATAAATAAATAAGAGACGGACGGACGGGGCGAAGCCAAAGAAGAGACAGAGTGAACATTGGGATTCGTCTTTATAATCTCTGGTTTGTTTCACGCTGTATTTAGCAGAGAGTAGTGAGATAGAGAGAGAGAGCGAGGTTTAGTGTTTGTAAGAAGAGAGAAAGCTGCCTCCAGTTGTTTCATATAAGTACAGTAATACAGTAAGCCTGCTTGGGCTGTGGAAGACGGGGTCTCCTGCAGATTTATTCTTGCTGACCGAGGAGACCCCTTGCCCGGGGATAAAGGGCCACTTCCATGCTGTAAGGATTTTCTTTTTTTTCCGAGCTGCACCGTAGACGCATCCCCCCTGAGTGGGTGGGGTTT
This sequence comes from Benthosema pterotum, assembly GCA_039105355.1. Lineage (NCBI taxonomy): Eukaryota > Metazoa > Chordata > Actinopteri > Myctophiformes > Myctophidae > Benthosema > Benthosema pterotum. The sequence goes on from CM076978.1 coordinate 6,375,144, forward strand.
AGGGGTTCATCGAAACAGAAGCGGTGGCGCGGCTAAGCTGGCATGAACATTCACCTCTTAAAACCCTATAGTACAAGATTTCCAAGGGCTCTCTCCATACAAGGCTTCCCCCCGTTTATATTGCTCTACACTACACATCCTTATAGGCGAAAGTAGCCGACCTGCAATGCCAGAATCTTTCGCCACCCCCTATGTTGGCCCCACAATAGGCTCTGTGCATCTCGAGTTTCCAGGAAGGTGGAATACCCTGTTTCCTGCTCCAAGAAATGACCAGGAACAAGGACATGGGTATCTCGCCTGCTCGAAACCCAGGTGTTGGCAGGGTAATGCAAACAGCCTAATAGTATATGCACTTGCAAGGCTGCCCTCTTACCCAACCGCTAGCGGATGTGAATGAATGCATGGACGCATGGGTGTACCGTGGATGGCAACACATTCTCACTCTCCAGCCATTCTATAGTGACGGCATGGGACGACGTCGGACCTTGATGGCGTCGAGCCACGAGTTGTGCAGGCTTCCCGTGGCTCCACTAGAGCCAACTCAGCACAATATGACTTGACAGAACCAATAGCTTCCTGCCTTGATCTCCTTGCCCATACCCCCTTTATTCCCTCTTATCATAGTGTCCTAGGAGAATTTTATCATAGTGTGCAAGAGAATTTTTGGAGAATTTTACGAGCCTGGCCCAGCCCTGAATCAGCACCTTAAAAAAACAGTACCTTATTTTTTTCTCCTGTGATTCAAGGACTGGCTTGAATTTGCCTTTGGGGTTGCTGGTGCTGGTTGAAAATCCAAGCACGGCACCTGATTGGCCAACAGCCCTGTCACTCACTTTGTTTCACTTCATTATTTTATAAAGAAGTTGACAGTCATTAGCTGTGTGTTTGTTAGCATTATAATGGCTAACACATTAGCCATAAAAATGACAACGTCGTCTGCTTTCCCAATATTCTTAGGTTGTCATATGAACCAATCACCGCTGAGACTGCTGCTTTGATAACGCTCATGCCAGAAACTGCTGTGATAGAGAGGGACTTCAGTCTGAATAATGAAGTGAAACGAAATGACAACTCAGACTGAGGTCAGGCTAGAATTTTACATCAGATAGTGTCTATGTGACAATTCTAATTTACTTCTAATTTACGGCATGATGCTGTACAATGACACTTCACACGGGTGTGACTTCACTCTTAATAAAACGTTACAATGGGCAGACATAAACTAATTTCAGCCACTGTAAAGCTGTCAAGTAAAAAACTATTCCGATCAGCATGCAGCAAGGGTGATCTGGCACCCCCCCCCCCCCCCCCCCCCCCCAAAAAAAAAAATGCTATATGGTCAAACCCGTCCCCAGCCGTCAAACATTATGACACCAGTGTGAGAATGTGTTGTTGATGATGGTGGTTTGGTTTGGTATGGAGCGGTTTGGTGGGGAAGCCCTGATTGCAACAAGGCTGTTTTTGCTTTTTTTCCTGCAGTTGATTGCAACCATATCAAAAGGCCTTGTGACGCATGCGTTCGATTGTTGTTGTTTTTTTCTTTCTTGTTCTTTCTCACTTCAAAGTGTTCTGTTCATTTTGTTATGCTCTCTGGTCGATAGCGAGGATAGGTGTTTTATCGGTCTTTCTTCTCTATTAAATAACAGCTAAAATCCTACTGAAAAATAAAAAAAAGATTTGGGAGCAGAAGAAATAACTCTGGGAAGCAGTGTGTGTGTGTGTGTGTGTGTGTGTGTGTGTGTGTGTGTGTGTGTGTGTGTGTGTGTGTGTGTGTGTGTGTGTGTGTGTGTGTGTGTGTGTGTGTGTGTGTGTGAGAAAGAGAGAGATAGATGCTGCCATGCAGTGACTGTTCAATTACTTGATAATTATTTTCCTAGGTTTATTTTCTTTTTTGATCTTCTTTTTTTATTATCTCAGAAAAGCCATGAGCAAAGAAAACGGTGTGTGCGTGCATATGCGTGTGTGTGCTTGCATGTGCGTGCATATGCGCCTGTGTGTGTGTGAGAGAGCATAGGTGCAGGTATGTGTGTGTGTGTGTGTGTGTGTGTGTGTGTGTGTGTGTGTGTGTGTGTGTGTGTGTGTGTGTGTGTGTGTGTGTGTGTCTGTGTGTGTGTGTTTGTGTGTGAATGCATGAGTATGCAAGTGAGAGCCTAAGAGTGAGACAGTATTGTTTTTTTATGTATTACGTCTTTTCAGTCTTTTTATGTGTTTTTTTTCCTTTGCATTGTTTTTTTTTTGTATTTTACGTCTGTAGAGTAAAAAAAAAACACAGATAAACATTGAAAAAAGTCAGTGCAGACCGTGGATTACGAAACAGGCAAAGTTTGATCGGGACTGAAGTTGACCGGTACTGTCCGTTTCGGTTGGCGTCTCTAAGTCCAGGGGGGTCTCTGAACTCCATTGCTTTCCAAACTGGGGGGAGGGAGGGGAGGGTCCTCCTTCCGTGACCCCTTCCGCTGCCCCCCTCTCCTCCCCCCTCCTCCCCTATCCTGGGATGAACATGATGCGTTCCAGAATCAACACAAAGTCAAATAACCAGGTTTATCCAGTTTATATTTCCTCTCCTCTGGCTGGCTGTCTGGCTTTGATAGGGCCACTGAAGGTCATGCCATGGGTCTGTGCGTGTGCGTGTGCGTGTGCATGTGCGTGTGTGTGTGTGTGTGTGTGTGTGTGTGTGTGTGTGTGTGTGTGTGTGTGTGTGTGTGTGTGTGTGTGTGTGTGTGTGTGTGTGTGTGTGTGTGTGCATTACTACACTTGTGAGGGTCAAATAATCCAAAGATGTCTGAAGAAATTTGATGACAAATACATCATCGAGACAGACTTGATAGACTTGAGACAATGAAAAGATTCAGATTCCCAATTCTAATCCCTTTTTAGGATTAGAATTGTGTCTGTATTGTTGCGAGCGAAGGATAGCTGATTGAAACACGTGTTTCGAGCTTGCAGAACAACTTATCATAAAAGGTTTGATATAGCGTCCTCAAATTCTGATTTGTCCTCACAAATCTAGTAATAGCCTACTGTGTGGCTGCATGCATGTGTGTGTGTGTGTGTGTGTGTGTGTGTGTGTGTGTGTGTGTGTGTGTGTGTGTGTGTGTGTGTGGTGTGTGTGTGTGTGTGTGTGTGTGTGAGAGTGTGTGTATGTGTGTGTGGTTTTCAGCTGGGTTTGGATTGCATGGCAGAAGGAGCCGAATGAAAAACAGAAGGCCCTTTTCCCTCTCTCCTCTTTCATTTCAGGCCAACAATACGAATCTTTTTTCCCCCTCTCTCTCGCTCTCTCTCTCTTGCAGAGTTTCATATGATTTCCTGGGCTATTTGTTTGTTTTTTCCCCCATCATCTGAAGATAGGGGGTTGGATTCTGTTGTTTCCCATTTTTTTGTCCATTTGTCTATTTGTCAAAAAAACGTCAGGTTTTCAGTTCCTTTTTTCCCCCCCGCAAATTGTCATTCGTGTGAATCTTTAAAGTCATTTTTCATCAAAGAAGAAGAAAGAACAATCTGTCATTCTTAACAATAATTATAGCAATTATTAAGTCTTTTCGGTAGAAAAGAAAAACAAAAGGCAAGAAAGTGTCGCTGCGCATTTTTCCCAAAAAAATGTTATTTTCGCGTCGCCGCGTGGCCCCATGGGAGGTGGTGGCGGCCGGGCGCTTTTTTCCTTCTTTACGTGAAGGTTGAGAGATAAAACTAGCATCCTCCTTGCCCGAGGTCAGGCTGAGAGCTGTGTCCCCTGGCTGTCAACACGTCACGCCGAGGCTGTCCAAATGGCAGGCTGGGCTCCTCAAAAAAACAAAAACAAAACTGGACGCGTGGCGGTTAGAACGGCAGCCATTGTGGGGAGGTCATTCCTACAGTCTCTCTCTCTCTCTCCTCCTGCAGATTTTGGCGTTGTTGTTGTTTTCACACAGATTTCTGAGATTGACGTGATTATTATTGTCGTCGCCATTTTCAAACTGTGGCAGGTTGGTGGTGGTGGGTTTCGTTTGCGTCGCGTTCTTGTGACAAACAACGGAAAACCGGGTTTAAATGATCTCGCTTCCAAGCACAGCAGTCGCGTCTTTCCTCAAAAGCGAAGATAATTACGAACCTGTAGCTGAGCAGGTCATTGTGATTGAAGTTATGGTAAAAATAAGGAAGAAAAATACCCAGAAATGTTCATATACCGGGTTACAGAGACAGACAAACGGCGGTTTATGTTAGGTATATTGGTTTGGCAGTGTCCAAAGCCCCTAAAGTTGGGTCTAAACTGTGATGATGACGCAAGCAAAGAAGAAGATTAATAACAAATAACGTCTTGTTTCTAACTGTAAAGTTGTGAATTGTGGTAAATCTGAAAATAAAAACAACATCTAAGCGCGCTCCTTTCCTCCTTCGCTGCGCGTCCTTCCTGAAACGTCCCGACGTCTCTCCGTCCCGTCGATGTTGACGTAGATAGCGATATTAGGGTTTTTTTTTCCGTTTCCTGCAGTGGTAGGACAGGTGGAGAGCCGGTCCAGCTTTGTTGTGGACGGGGGACTGGGACGGATGGAGGGCCGGCGGCGGCGCGTGGTCGTTCAGTGGTTCTATCCCTTCCTTCTCTCCTGCCTCTCTCTCTCTCTCTCTCTCTCCTTCTCTCCGGCGCCCTCTCCTCCTCCTCCTCTTCCTCCTTCAGATGTGCCTCTTCATGTGCAGAGCCAAGTGATCTGACCTGGAGAAGCACCTGCAGAGAGAGAGGGAGAGAGAGAGAGAGAGAGAGGGTTTAATATCAGGATTTATTGCGAGGCTTGAATGAACGCTCCAATCAGAAGCCAGCGTTCTGGTCACGTGAGCAGTCGCATACACAACAACGGGCCGCTCCGTTCAACAGACCTCCTTGCACGGACGACAGGGGCGGATGTAACATGGCCCATTTGGGGGGGCAAGAGAACATGTTCAAGGGGCAAGAGAAAATGGTATGGGGGCGGCTTCATCGCCCGTGTCGCTTCGCGCCACGGGCGATGAAGCCGCACCCATACCATTTTCGGTTACAGGACTTTTATTAGTCAAATAAAGCATCGATATCAGTTGTTTAGTTAGGGAAAATTAGCAATATTTTTGGACAATCTGTGAAAAAATTTACTACCAATAGCTTTCTTCACCAATGTGTTCTGATAGGTGTCTAGAATCACCTCTCAATTAGTGCAAGTCCAAATCCCATGGGAAAATCCTGGAGAGCCAATCAAAGTTATGGAGCACAGACTGCTTTGGTGAAAAATATGAACAAAAATTAAAAGTCCAAAATGAAATTGTGGGGTGTCTAACTAGGGGTTTTCAGGGGTGCTGAATCCATTCCAAACATTAGTTTTGGGTAAAAATGTCTCCCTGGCCATATAACCTATATATGTTGGTTATTAAGCTGTAATTAAGCCGCTATTAAGCCATAATGTATTCTATGCAGCATAAGAATAGTGTAGAATAGATCATGATGGTATTGCTGAATTGCTTCTATTCTTAAAAATACCATAAGACAAGAGTGTACACCTACTGTGCCCAAGCTCAGTGGGATAGACTGTCTGCCTTTGGGAACGTAAGGAGCACCAAGGGCATGGTTGAAAAATAGTAAGGGGAAATGAAAATTTGTAAGGTGTTTAACTAGGGGTTTTCATGAGTGCTGAATTCATTCCAAACATTAGTTTTGAGTAGAAAACAAGTAATTTTCCATAAGAACATATTTTATTCCATATTTTTAAAGTAGGAAATGTGCAGTATTGATGGAACCTGGTCAGTTTAAGCAATAACCAAGTCTACAATAAAACTATTACCGGTAACTGTAATACAAGTATAACCGCTGAGCCAGTCAACAGATGTAATTATCTTCTTATCATATTGACATGTTTGACCAAAGAATTGACCAAAGTACTGTACAGTCAATAATTCAATAATGCAAATAGAGCACAACACAAAAAAGTGTGCATAAATGGTGCATTTGTATAGAGTGCCTTTCTGCAAGGCTATCTACGTAGATTGTGCATTACATTCACCCATTCATGCACCAATGCTGGGGGGAAACCTGCAAGGCGCCAACCTGCACATCAGGACAAATTAAGGGTTCAGTGTCTTTCAAGAACGCTTCGACTCTGACTCTGGGGGGAGCCTGGGTTCAAACTGGCAACCTTGCGGTTGCCATTGAGTCATTCTACCCCTGAGCCACTGCCACACTCCTCTCCACGTTGATAAAAAAAACAACTAAAGAGTAAATGGGCATGTTATGTAGAGTAAAAACTTTATACTATAAAGTAACTACTGTAGGACACCACCAGGTAGGCCTATGCATCAAACGTAGCTTAATGTGGAAACAACGTGCTGTCTAAGTAACATTCTTCATACGTTAAGTGGTAAAGTGTCCATTTACTAGTGTCCATTGTTTGGGTGGAGGGGAGGGTGGCAGTAGATCAGTGGTAGAATGAGGCTCCCCCATGCTCGAAGTGTCCTTGAGCAAGACACTGAACCCTTAATTTCTCCTGATGTACAGGTTGGTGCCTTGCATGGTTTTCTCCAGCAATTGGTCCATGACTGGCTGAATCTAAATAGCCTTGCATAAAGGCACTGTATACAAATGCACCATTTGTGGACAGTTTTTATATTGTGCTCTATTTGTATGATGCTTTGAATTATTAACTTATAGCAAAAAACACGATTTTGTAACCCATTTTTCACCCAGTGCAAATTCCTAACGTGATCCTGGGCTCTACACACCCTCCACCATCCTGGGGAGGCAGCGGACTGGCCTCATGCTTCCTTCAATGCATGAGGAGTCCAAGCTGCCTTCTTTTCACCTGACAGGGGGGAGTTTCCCTGGTTGGAGCACCAGGAAGGAACGTGGAAGGAACACGTTACCAATTCCCGGCCTTCTTCAGGTGTGAACCTGAAGAAGGCTGGCACGGCCGAAACTGTTGTGTGCATCTATTGCAAAGTACAAAGAAATGTAAGCAGAAATTAATAAACTACAACACTCCTGCAACCTGTCGTGCGACCCACCTCCTTTTTGATGAGAACATGGAAACTCCACATAGAAACTGCAGCACTGCACAGACTGTGCAGTACTTTGGTTGATTCTGTTGATTTTAATCAATGGCAACATATTATATATGTATGAAGCTTACATCCACTGATAAATTGCACCCTTGCAATTGTTGAGATCTGTTGAATAGGAAAATGCTTCTGTTAATATTGAGTAATGGTTTCTAACTAGGTAAAATAGGCTAAAGCTGAAACTTAAAAAAAAAAGAAACTTAAAAAAAAAAGTTCCTTGCAACAGTTTTGCAAGGAGCTGTTATTGAACAGGTTAAAGAGGCCCAGCTGTTGGATGTGATTATTGACTATTAAACACTGTCCTTGTCGATGCAAAGTAATAAAATGGTTTCTAAAATGAGTAGCAGCAACATGTTAATGTGATAAGAAGAGGATTACATCAGTTGACTGTCTCAGCAGTTATACTAGTATTACAGTTAGCAGTTACAATATATTGTAGCGATCGCTACGGTCCCTCAGCTGTGAGGGACCGTAAACGCTACAATATTATAGACTTGGTTATTGCCCAAACTGACCAGATTTCATCAATAGGCTACTGCACATTTCTTACTTTAAAAGTATGTAATAAAATATGTTCTGGAAAATGACTTTACTCAAAACTAATGTTTGGAATGGATTCAGCACCCAAGAAAACCCCCTAGTTAAACACCTTACAAATTCATTTTTAACTTTTCATTTCCCATTATTTTTCAACCATGCCCTTGGTGCTCCTTACGTTCCCAAAGGCAGACAGTCTATCCCACTGAGCTTGGGCACAGTAGGTGTACACTCTTGTCTTATGGTATTTTTAAGAATAGTGGTATTGCTGAATTGCTTCAGCAATACCATCATGATCTATTCTACACTATTCTTATGCTGCATAGAATACATTATGGCTTAATAGCGGCTTAATTACAGCTTAATAACCAACATATATAGGTTATATGGCCAGGGAGACATTTTTACCCAAAACTAATGTTTGGAATGGATTCAGCACCCCTGAAACCCCCTAGTTAGACACCCCACAATTTCATTTTGGACTTTTAATTTTTGTTCATATTTTTCACCAAAGCAGTCTGTGCTCCATAACTTTGATTGGCTCTCCAGGATTTTCCCATGGGATTTGGACTTGCACTAATTGAGAGGTGATTCTAGACACCTATCAGAACACATTGGTGAAGAAAGCTATTGGTAGTAAATTTTTTCACAGATTGTCCAAAAATATTGCTAATTTTCCCTAACTAGTTGTTGAAGTTGCAACAGACATGCAGCATGCATAAAGCTAAAGGTCTGACTCAGAGTTTTCTGTTTTCAATGATGAAATGCTGTTGGTTTAGTGGTGCCAAAATTGTAGTTAGTAGCAGTAGTAGTGTTTCAAGTCATTTTAAATAGAATCACTTTAATTTGAAATATCTTGGGTTGTTTTGCATGGCATTGTGTTTGGCGGGGCAGACTGGGTATTTAGGGGGGCATTGCCCCCCCATGCCCATGCCTACATCCGCCCCTGACGGACGAAGGTAGCCTACAATATAAGCAGTCTTTTTGTGTACTCAGGGACCACTGAGAGTTCCAGGTATTCCCTGGCTAAATGACGGACAGTTGGTAACAAAATGGACCCTTATAGTAACTATAACTCTTGAGATCATAAAAAAAATCTCATCATTCATCGTATCATCAGACCTTATTGTATCATTTTACACTCTCAAAAGTGAAATTATATATAAATTACCGAATCTCAGAGAAAATTAAATTAAAATAAAATGCAATTGTTTTTTTTTTTTTTTTTTTTACCAACTTTTGGCCAATTGTGGACACAAATGGAAAATCCTTTATTTTTGGGGTCCGAAAGAGTAAACTCAACATCAAATGGTGGTCTGTGGCTTAAATGCAGAATAAATAGTGAGAATAAATATGAAAAAGGTTGAAAACCACTGTCCTATACCATATGAAACTACTGTAGATGCTTTGTGCGGATAGGAAACACACATGGGAGCACCAAAATCACACAAAAAAATAAAACCAATTCTACTTGAGGTGTTTCACTGAAACTTTCATTGAAAAATAGCAGGCGTTCACGGCTCATAGCGTGCCACAGAGTGGTGGTGGTGCTATGAGCCGTGAACGCCTTCCATTTTTGGGAGAAATTTGTGAGAATGAAGCACAAATCTTTCAATGTGTTCTTTCAGAGCGAATGTTTTGTAGAATCTACAATGTCAGGTCGAGTAGTACGTGCACAAATGTACTTACCCCCCCCCCCCCCCCCACCCCCCCCCCCCCCCCACCACCACAGACACACACACACATGGAACAGACAGACAGGGACAACATCCAACTAAACGTGGCTCCGGTTCAAGGCCACCCGTCCATCACCGTGTGATGTCGACCGTCGGCGAGGTAAAACAGCACAACCGTAGAAAGTGCAGAGCGGCTCATTAGCTATTCACCATCTGGAGACGTGACAGCATGCGAGAGAAGTCGCCTGTGGCCGTTTGCTTTTTTTTCTCTCTCTCTCTCTCTCTCTCTCTCTCTCTCTCTCTCTCTCTCTCTCCCTGCCGCCAATCCATTCAACCTCGCTCGCCCGGTCGCTTACTGCCACCGATAACGTGAGCCAGACATAAAGGCTGGGCACCGGGCCCAGATACGACGTGTGATCTACGACATGCCAGGGGACGGCTAGCTTTATTTTCATTTCGGGTGCATCGCAAGGACGGATTATTGCATTTAAAAGCTGAACGTTCCCGCAATAAAAATTAATCAAGAAAAAAACATGGGTGAGTATGAAATGGGGAATAAAAAATTTAATTTGCCAGAGGCTTGATTCATTATTAATTGGGTCCAGAGGAGAGATGTGCATGTGTGTGCGACTGTGCGTGGATGCGTGTGTGTGTGTGTGTGTGTGTGTGTGTGTGTGTGTGTGTGTGTGTGTGTGTGTGTGTGTGTGTGTGTGTGTGTGTGTGTGTGTGTGTGTCCGCAGCGCACCAGAAGACAGACTCCTGTTGTAAGCGGTGTGATGAAGGCAGACAGCGGCAGAATGAACAAACAGCACATTGAGACACGGGGCAAAGAGAGACGAGTTGGTCATGTGATCTGTTTTTACGTGTCACACAGACTTTGTGTTTGCTTCTGCTGTCCTCTGCCATGTGCTCCTAGCAAACAAGCAAGCTAGCTGGCGGCACACTCCTCCTCCACTCTTCAACACACACTATCTCTCCCTCTCAGCTAAAATATACAGAAATATGAAAAAAAAAAAAAATAGACATTACCCCAGGACACAAACTAGTGACAATAGGGGAGAGAGAGAGCGAGTGCAAACTCCAGGATGGCAGTTGCCACGGACCAGCAGTGACGGTCAGTGTTTCTTGGCATGCGTCAGGAGTGAAAAATAGATCAACGAACATCAGGATAGTGATAAAACAAAACAAAACATAACAGCGTCCACAACAATCTGTGTCTACCACATGTAGGGGAAACCAGAAACACAATAGCAGACAGACTTAACCAGCATAGATATAACATAAAAAATGCCAAGGGGATGTCGCTAAGAGTACAGCATTTCATGGGACATAGAATTGAGGGAATGGAAGTGTGTACGTGGACAGAGGGAGAGAGCAAGTTTGAAGAAAAGCAATGGATTTTAAAACTCAATACAACATTTCCACAGGGTTTAAACCACTATGAAAGATAAGTAAGATTAGTCATCTCAGACATAGACTCTTCTTCAACAAAGATGGCGAATGCAAACATTCTCTGTATTGTACTCATACATAATGATGCAAAATACATAATGATGCAAAAGATAAGATACAAAACACTGAAGTCTTATACCACAAACCTAACCAAACCTTTACCATGTAACCCCCTAATCAAAACCCTAGCCGCCAGTCCCACAACTGGCAGCGCCGCAGGCTAATGCCACTGCCAAAAAGTGTACTCCTTTCAGATGTATAAGCTCACAACGTAAGGCTTTGCGCCGCGTTATGAGCTTGGAGTTTGAAATACATAATAGTCAACATGCGGTGTGTCACACAGTGACTAACAGCCCATAACTATACAAGGTCCAAGGTTCAGTGTACAAAACATCTAGGATGGCCAACTGCCTGATTTTTTTTAAGTAAACGACAAAAGTGAAATGATGAAATTATTAAACTAAAATGGAATCACTGGAAAAAGTAGGCTTACTGTATGACTATATTACTGTATGTACCGTTTTAGGCTACTATAGGCCTATGCCTATAGGCCAGGGGTTTTCAACAGGTGGTCCGGGGACCGCCAGTGGTCCTTGAGAGGATTCTAGATGATGGTTAACCAGATGTAACTCTTTGAGTTGCGGGTCCATTTGATTCTATGTTTACACCCTCAAGAGTTAAAGTATTCATCATCTGAATTAGCCCAAGTCACAACTAGAGAATGTAGAAGACAAATAGTGGGCTCTGGTATGAAAAAGGTTGAAAACCCCATGCT
>CM076978.1:6389133-6404133 GCA_039105355.1 Benthosema pterotum
ACACACACACACACACACACACACACACACACACAGAGAGATGCTGAGCATAGAGCTCTATTTGAAGGCATGGAGGAGTCCTTTATTTCTTTCTACATTGCTCAGTAATGAATTCACTAGGGGTGTGACGATACGTTTTAACAGCGATATGATGCGTATCACTATACACGGTTTTCAAACTTTTTGATACCCACTATTGCCCACTATTTAGTCAGCATTTGAGCCACAGACAACCATTAGATGACATTTTAGCCCCACAGACCCCAAAACTAAAGATTTTTTTTTTTTTGCTTTTGTCCACAATTCCAGGCTGGATTAGGGAAACAAAACAGTCAAACATACAGATCAAAATGACCATTAATCTTCTACATTCTCTAGTTGTGTAGACTTGGACTAATTCAGATGATGAATATTTTAACTCTTGAGAGTGTAAAATGAAACCCGCAAGGGTCCATTTGGTTTCATTTTTACGCTCTCAAAGAGTTACACCTGGTTATCCACGTTTCCATCATTTAGCTGGGGACCACCCGGAACCCTCTCAAGGGCCACTGGTGGTCCATGGATCACTGGTTGAAAACCACTGCTATACATGGTGGATGACACGATACATGGGTGATATTGGTTCATTAAAGCGATGCGATACAGTAACCATTTAGCACATCTATTAAATATGTGTGAAACATGTGTGGGTGGTGCAGGTATTTTAAGGGAGGAATGTATTTAATGGATATAAACAAGTAAAAACCTTGATACAGTATATATGTAGATGGAACATTGTATTTAAACGCATTTCGTGTTTCCCTTCTTAAATTTGCTAAATACTGTACATTGCACACATTGGTAATGTTCCGCTATTGATACAATACTGATTCTTTCCATTGTAAATCGATAATACAAGACATACAGCGCATACGTTGGTTTGTTTTATTTGTTTTATTTAAATAAAATCGATATTTCGATACACAATTACATTGTTACCCCCATTATTCACACACTGTACAGCACAGTAACAAAGTACTGTACTGTTAAACAATTACTGTACTTGTGTATGGTGTGTGAATACTCTGCCTAATGCGCCCTCAGTCATTAGCACACAAACTTACAGCAGCTGGATTTGGTTGCAGACAATCAAGCATGTCCGCATCCATGTGTATGTGTGTGTGTGTGTGTGTGTGTCTGTGTGTGCATGTGCGTGTCTATGCGTTTGTGTGTATGCCAGGACCGTACAGTAACATGGTTAATGCGGTCCCACCTCTCAGCGAGGATTAGAAGCATCCTACAGTGTTCTGAAGGGCTTTACTTTGCAACTCCAGCTACAGTGGCCCCCACAACACCCAATTACACCGTCCCTGGGGTCTCACACACACACACACACACACACACACACACACACACACACACACACACACACACACACACACACACACACACACACACACACACACAGGCTTGTAAATGCTACATGATGGGGACCCATGAGTGGACACCAACGGTGTGGGGACACCCCTTTCTAGACATGGTACGCCTCTGAAAAAAATCATGTATGTTCAGAAAAACCTCAGGAACCAGAATATCACTTTAAATTAGCAAAATTCAATACTTTTTCTCCCAGACCTGACTCCACGCATCCATCTGGGGACCAACAGATATTCCGCCTTCCTGGGGACACCATAGCACACCTCAGATGGCATACCTCCTGGGGACTCTATCTGATAACACTCGGTCAGATATTGCATCCTCCTGGGGACTCCATCTGATAACACTCGGTCAGATATTGCATCCTCCTGGGGACTCCATCTGATAACACTCGGTCAGATAGTGCATACTTTCTGGGGACAACACTGCACAACAGTTTCAGATATTACTCTTTCTGGGCATCTGTATAGACAGAGCATTTCTGCGCACACATCAGACAGTACAGTTTGTGACCATACCACAATTTCAGGTCTTTCTTTATGGAACACATCTACACCCTTTCAGGTTGTACTGAAATTTTTTTCAAAATACAAAACTTTTTCAGAACTTTTTTTGTTAGATCTCAACTGCAACAGCAGCAGAGCACACCAAGCAAATGAGGACTTAAAGTTCCTATAAGCGAGTTTATGGTCAAAATAAGCAAATTTGTGGTCAAAATTATAATGACAATCTTTTTTTTTCATTGTTTTTATGTTTTTCATTTAGTCTTCCTGTATTTGATTATCTCTAAAAAAAATCTAGGGGCCACAGTAGGCCTCCAAAGAAAATAGTAGTTACTATAGTCATATTGGTTACATTTTTGCTTAAAAATATCACATCACATCACATCACATCACATCACATCACATCAAATCACATCACAGCTACTCAATTGGAGTAACACAGGCAACACAGTTTTGACACCATCACAGAAGATCCGCAAGCTCATATTGCACCAAACTTCACAAGATAGTTGCTTACTACTACCGCAATGTTCTTAGCCACTAATTGCGCTCCTACTGCGTCCACAGCGGCTAATATACCTAAGTAAATTAATTACTCGGACTATCGTGATGTCAAAAAGCTACGGTCCAGACCTAGCACAACTGGGTGCAACTCTACCAGAGCCATAGAGAAAGGCAGAGTTGCACCATACAGAAAGGCAAATAACCCAGAGTTGCGACATCTCCGTTCACTTCCATGGAAAGGTGTAATGGCAGCTGCTCTACATACTTTTATTCAGCATTGGGACAGCTATCTGTGACAAGTCCTCAGGCGACAGCCCAGCTTTAATTCTCTGAAACCACTTAGTCCATGTTGCACGGGCACGGCCGCTGTACCACTTTACTTTAAATAGTTTTGTAGTATGCCTAATAGTATCCATGTTACACGAGCATGGCCGTTGTAAATCACGCTTTACTTTAAGTAGGCCGCTTGCTGTTTTCTTCCCCCTCAATGTCGCAACTCCTCTACTACTGGCCGTAACATCGTCCCCTCCCCTTCCTTCATTCATTGTAGGGCTGAACGATTTTGGGAAAAAATCTAATTGCGATTATTTTGAGCAATATTGCGATTGCGATTAATTTGCGATTATTTTTTAAAAGAGTCCAGTTTCGGTTTAAATCTTTACCATGTCCATTAAAAACGTATTTTAACATTACCAATACCAAAAGACAGTCATTTACTTCTCTGAATAAGGATAAAAGATATGAATTGCTTCCAACAGGCATTATATTTATTTTCCAAGTACATTCTTCACAACACACTGTCTGGAATTGGAAATCAACAGGTGCATGTTCCGTTTCTGAACAACCTGTGGAAGTACAACTTCTTTTCTTACTGAACAAAATATTTTGAAATTTATCAAGAAATATCAGAATAGCCAGGTAGATACTGCAGATCTTCTAAACTCAATAAGACCTGAGGCCGATTCTTTAAGTGTCTTTAAACTGTTTTCTGAAAAACTATTTAGCTTGCCAACATCAACATCTGTATAATAAAAGTAGGCTATTTCTAGATGCTCTGGATTCGCCCATTTATGGACAGGCACCATAAACGGGCGCCTATAGTGGAAAGGACCCCACATCATCCCCGCAGCGTGGTGTTATGAATCCCACCGCAGTTGTTAGCCATTACTGGCAATCACAGCGTGGGGAGCGTTCCTGCAACTGCGGTGGGGTTCATAATGTCGCTCCCGCAGCCTTTAGCGCTAGTAAAGTTTAAATCATCACTGTTAGGTTTAAAACCAGCTAAAACAGAGGAGATGAATAAACGTGTGTCATGGGACTCGGTATGCAACTGCATGGTAATCAGTGAGCGCTGGATGCATTGCAAGAAAAGACGTTCGCTCGTTGCGATGCGAGAATGTGATTCAATGGACGAGGACGAGTAAACGGTACGGGTTTCTATGGCAACGGAATATACACATACAACCAAGGCTGCACGTGGACGCTGTCACTGGATAGGGGTGAGTGATGTACGTACTCGTAAATAAATAGCGGCGTTCACGGCGCGTTGCAGCGTCGCAAGGCGATTAAATAATGCAGAAGGATGCGGACGGATCAACAATGTGCGTGTGCGGATTTCGGGTGGGAAAAAAGCTCATCCGCTGATAGAAACATTAAAAATCGAAAAATCGCGGCCCTTGCGATTCACAAATCGCATTTTTTCAAATCGCGATTTCGGTTTAAAAACGATTAATCGTTCAGCCTTAATTCATTGTAGCCGCAAGCTGACCAATTTTGTTTTCCGTGGAGTTGGACTAGAAAGCGACCATCACTTTCGATCGTCGCGGGCTCGCGGACCTGAGTTTTATTTTTCTACGATGGTGCGGGATAGTCCTGTGCTTACAGCGAGACCTATGCACCGTCAGACGCATGACCGCGCCAGGATTTATTGTCGTGCGGTGAAAGTGTGTGTTTTTGTGTAGGAGATTTGAGCACACACAGGACACAAAATCTCCCATCGTAATGCAGACGTGTGGTTTTCAAAACGTGACTGCATGTATCCATGCAGCAATTTGCGTGCACGCTTACTGTGTGCTTGCGTGGCCAATATCAAGTACATGCATACATGTTTAAGCAGTGGTCGGTGGTCCCCACACTGATGTTGCCTGTATGGAGCAGTCTGTCATCAAGTTGATAGATTGATTAGGTCGACAATAATAATAACCAATGACGGTTGTTGTGTAGGAATGAAGAGACGAGGGCAGCGGCAGGCCCAGGCAAATACAACTTTAGTTTAGTAGCCTAAAGCAGGGCTTTTCCAGTGGTCCATGAGAGGATTCCAGGTGTTCCGCAGGCTAAATGATGGAAAGTTGGTTAACTAGATGTAACTCTATGAGAGCATAAAAATGAAACTAAATGTACCTTTGCAGTTGCAGGTCCATTTGGTTTCATGTTTACACTCAGTCTGTGGGGCTAAAATGTATCAAATGGTGGCCCGGGGCTCAAATTATGAATAAATAATAAAAGGTCTAAAACCACTGGCCGAAAGGAATTAAATAATTGTGAGGCCAGCATGTTTGTGGAGTGGACCTGCAGCTTTAGTGGCAAGTCCATGTGGTCTGTGATTCAAGCTTGGCTGGTTGGGCCAATATACGAATGGATCAGCATAATAATAATAGGCTAATAATAATAATAGATAATAAGCTCATAAACAGCTAAATCAGGGGTGGACAATTATTTTTTCCCAAGGGGCCAAATGAGATACAGAAAATATTGTGGAGGGCCGGGCTTAAAGGCTGTACTAAATTCTGCATAATATTATTTTAATTTCTATATAAAAGTAGTAAATGGCAGTGTTTTGACACTCTAATAAGAGTATTATCATTATTATTATGCAATGAAAAAGTGTGGTTGTTAGGGTAAGGGTAAATTTGGATTAAAATTGTCATTTAGCTGGGGACCCCCTGGAAGTCGTGTTGTGAGCTTTCAGATTGCGAGTACAAACTAATGGGTCTATGTGTTCCATTTGTACACTACAGTAGTTACAGACCGATAAGGGTGCATTTGTTTCCAAACTATCATTTATATATTTTGCACAGAACAACAGGCCTACAGCCAGTCAGTTGGAAAGCCTCACTGCATGTCGCAGCTGCGGTCATGTGCAACCTGTTTCAGATTGATTGAGACACTAGAAAGAAACTACTGGACAAATGTGTTTGCATGTATGCTATGTCCTGCTATGGCAAACGTTCAGGGCAGGTCAGATCCAGGCAAACCAGTAGTGGTGTAGTATACTAGGGCTTAATTTGCCCTTCGAACATCGAACAGCAAATTCAGGCCGAGCTTCGAAGCATTGAAAACAATGCATTTCCAACTGCAGTAACAGCGAGTTTTACAGCGAGTTTCTGACACCTCGATGTCGCACATCTACTATATGGGGGGAAAAGTTAAATAAATAAATAAATGTGAATGGTTCGGGAACATTAATATTCGTTCACGTGGCGACCTTAGCGAGCGAGTGGTTCGAATCCCGAGCTTCGGTATACAGCCTTACAAACCAGCACAAATAAAATCTGTCCTAAACCAGCAGGGCCAACCAGAAGCCATAGTCAGCTCAGAAAGCAGAATAAATGACATTCAAAAGCTCACTTGGGTTACTTGCAGGTGTGTTGATTTAATTATTTCATTAGTAGCCTACTATTGGGTGTAATGGGTTGTATTTATGTATTTTATTGCGTAGGATAATATTAGGACAAATGGGTAAGTATGGTAGAAGTGTTTGTTTTGGTTTAACTTGCCGACTATATCTTCATCAATCAGTTCCACACAGCGTGTCACTGTCCTGCATGATATATCATGCAGGACAATATAATTTGGACAAGTTTGGCAGGCCGGATTAAAAGGCTTAACAGGCTGCATGTGGGCCCCGGGCCACAGTTTGCCCATGTCTGATTTAGACAGTAAATGAACCTGAAAAATGAGTGCTGATTCTAAAATAACAGAAAGCTATGTGACAAAAATGTTTAGGGGGGAAGGGACTAATGGAGAAGAGATCCAGAAGAAATAAAAGACATGCCATTGTATGCTTGACTGCATACTGAAAATATAAGCTCAACACATAGTGAGCTTGTACATTGGCTATGTTGAACATGGAAACAACAGTAAAATCAGCTATGACAATGCCCTCAAGCTCTGCCAACATTCTTGTCTACTAAATCCCCCCACCCTGAGATGACTTGGAATTGTAGGAATTCAGTTGAGATATTACGTTGTGTTTTCAAATATGGTGAGAACAACAGATCTACAAGCGCACGTGTTGCAGAGGCGACACATTGTAGGCTTGCAGATCAGCTAATCTTAAGGAATAATTTCATGGTACTCACTACTATTACAATTCCTCTTATGTCCAAAAATTAAGTTGCCTTCGACGAAAGATGCAGTGTTGCAAAGTGTACAAAAATACTTGACTCAACATTTTCCACATTGGAGAGAGCACAGGTTGCCTCAGTCTCATGTGAACACCCAGACAGGCTTCTGCTGTTTTTGCTAATTAACGACCCAATCAATGCAGTGCAAGGGTGGGGGGTAGGGGGTATTCTCCCACTCTAACTGGGGGAGAGGGGGGGTGCTCTCTCCTGCAGCAACTCTACTCTACTCACTGAACTGATCAAACTGGATCTACTTAAATAAGAAGTTCCCTTTATTGAAATACGGAATGCACCAGCTTTATTATATAATAATCCATTTTATTATGTTATTTGGATACCCATAAGAATCATACAAATTGAGTTTGAGACCCCTGTCCTACTGCGTGTTCCATGCTGAATTTTTTCTGTTAAAATGCTTCATTATGGTAAGGTAAGGTGTGCACTTCACCCCACTGTAGAGTATGTGCATGTGCACATCTTGTAACCAGTAGGACTGGAGGATTTCCCAAATCACACAAATCACTTACTATACCTTTTAAATGATTGTAGTGGGTCAGTGGGCCTAATGTTTTAACAATGTTTGGCTCTGAGATGTAGTGGAGTATAATTTCTTGTAATCAATGCACCTGCACCCCCCCCCCCCCCCCCCATCCCCCACTCCAGTCCACACTGAATGAAAGATGCTACAGAGTGCTACAGTTGAGTGGAGTGGGGGATGGGCGCAGAGTCTAGCTGACAGTTCAACTCAGAGCATAAGCTGTTGAAGAGGTCAGACCAACTTTACACACAGCTTCAGTGTATACTGTATACTATATAATATGTTTCTGTTCTATAAATGGAACAGAAAAATATATGGTCTATAAATGGAACCAAATGGACATATCATCTAACCTGACACAATGATGTTCATAATTAATTAGGGATGTATACAGTCAAGATTCCCTGGAATCCAATTTGAGAACCACTGTGTAAAACAGCATTAATAATAGGAATATTTCTACATAACAGCTTGGAAGCTAGTAGAGTAATGGGTGGTTGAACCCCAAAATTTAGTGTGCAGATCTTGTTACCGGGAGGCCAGGCCAGTGGGATTTTTCAAATCACCCAAATGACTTACGGTACCTTTTAAGAATCAGGTTCCTATTTTGGATAAACTTTTTTGAGCTTGCTGCTTTTTGCTGCTTTTTGCCATTTTTGAATTTGAATCCTGAAAATTATTCATTGTATTACTTTACCCTTGCTGATAGTATTCGGCAATGCTAAAGAACATATACTTCTTAAAACACTAAAAGGTTTACAAAGGCAATAATGTCAACAACGATATTGTAAGAAAACTGTATGCTTCCAAACTCCAAACTGTTCTGACACTCAGTGCCACTCTGTACAAACAGACAGAGAATTCAAATTGCCCAGGCACAGGGATTGCGGGTCGTTAATTAACTGGGGGAGAGGGGGGGGGGGGGGGGGTTGTTCTCCTACTCTCCTGAAGCATTATGATTGCGGGTCGTTAATTAACTGGGGGAGAGGGGGGGGGGGGGGGTTGTTCTCTTCCCATTGGCTAGACAGCAGGAAGTGTGTAAACTTTTCACACTCCTGTGCAGTACCTGTTGTAGCCACTGGAGGAGCACTTCTAGCACACTTTTAGCACACTTTAACACACTTTTCAGATTTTAAAGACCAAGTGGGACATTTCACAGAACTTCACTGGGCACATAATTGCAATGTTCTGGATTGAATTAAATGATAAACGGTGTGTGGGACCTCGGGTGAGGACCCCAGATGGATTTTGGGTCCCCAGTTGGTGAGTGTGCTGTCAGACGGACGTCCCCACCATGTAGCAATTACAAAACCACACACACACACACACACACACACACACACACACACACACTAGAATTATCACAGTGTGCATTTATTGCCGCACTTGTGAGGACATCGATATCTCAGGACCAGGGGCGGATGTAACAATTCCCAATTGGGGGGGGGGGGGTGGTATGGGGGCGGCTTCATCATGAAGTCCACCATTTTCGGTTACAGGACTTATGTATTAGGCAAGTATAAGCATCAATAGTACCATCAGTCGCTGTTGAAGTTGCAACAGACACGCAGCATGCATAAAGCTAAAGGTTTGACTCAGAGAGTTTTCTGTTTTCAATGATGAAACGCTGTTGGTTTTAGTGGTGCCACAACTGTAGTTAGTTAGTAGCAGTAGTAGTAGTGTCTCAAATCATTTTAAATATGAGCACTTTAATTTCTTTTTTTGGGGGGGTATCTTGGGTTGTTTTGCATGCCATCATGTTTGGTGGGGCAGTCATTTAGGGCATTAAGGGGGCCATTGCCCCCCCATGCCCATGCCTAGAATCCGCCCCTGCTCAGGACATACAGTACAGTCCAAGTCCTTCAGGCAGTGTGTAAGTGGAGCTGGCATCCTCTTGCCAGTCCATTAGTTGCTACCGCTCTCTGCCAACACAACCGATGCAGGGCGAAAAAGACTACCGTGAGCCGCCAATAGCCGGGGTCCATTTGGTAAGAGGTTTCCTTCCCCCGTGAGGGACTTCGGCAAACATGCAAGAATGCATAATCTGCCCCGCTATTGTCCCACTATTACAGTGCATTTCCTTCCAGGGTTGCCAAAGAAAGGCTACTGACTGACTTCAATAGAATGAGATTTAAGCTGTATGCCAATTATGATTTACTGTACTGTGAGGTTACAATGACAACATTGCATTGTGTTGATGTCACGGCTCAATGGAAATAGAATAGAACAATCTCAATCAATGGAATGCAGTCAGGTTATGCGCTGAAATAGATAGTAACTATAAATTGACAATAGCTAATCGAGTTAGTTAATAAATAAAAGCCATGACTTGAACTCAATTAAGGCGTAATTCCAGCCATTTTCAAAATTTTCCTGAGAGGGTACAAATGTGAACCAAATGGACCCTAGCGGGTCCACTGTCTCTCCCAATCTGTATATGGTATATACAGTATATCCCAATGTACCGTATGTATGAATGTCAGTTTAGGGTGACAAAGTGGTGCTGTCAAGCAACTGCAGTGCATGATGGGAAGCTGAGTTTTACTGCAACAGCACAGAACAGACACCAGACCCTGCCGTAAGCTCTCAACTGTACTCTACACATGATCCAAATAACTGACACTGATAAATCCATGCTTCATCTGCGAGAATCTGCTCTGCGTGTGTGTGTGCGTGTGTGTGTGTGTGTGTGTGTGTGTGTGTGTGTGTGTGTGTGTGTGTGTGTGTGTGTGTGTGTGTGTGTGTGTGTGTGTGTGTCTGGTGACAGTCACAACAGGAGGGATTGTTCATGGTTCCATCTGGAGCGAAGCAAGTCACGGTGCCAGCCGGGTGATTGATCGTTGTGTTTGAGTGTATGTCAGAGTCAGCATGTGTGTGTGTGTGTGTGTGTGCGTGTGCGTGCGTGTGCGTGTGCGTGTGTGCGTGTGCGTGTGCGTGTGCGTGTGTGTGTGTGTGTGAGTGTGTGCGTGCGTTTTTGCACAAAGGAACGTACTTGCATACATGTGGCAGTCGCAGTGACAAGCTGTCAGGTGACAATGGACTGCGTTTGTGTGTTGCACATGCATGCATCAGGGGCGGATCTAGACATGGGCACGGTGGGGGGGGGTGGTGGCAATGCCCCCCTAAATGCCCTGACTGCCCCACCAAACATTATGGCATGCAAAACAACCCAAGATATTTCAAATTAAAGTGCTTATATGTAATTTGATTTGAAACACTACTACTGCTACAGCTGTGTCACCACTAAACCAACAGCATTTTATCATTGAAACCGAAAACTCTCTGAGTCAGACCTTTAGCTTTATGCATGCTGCATGTCTGTTGCAACTTCAACAACAACTGCTGTTATTATTGATGCTTAATTTTGTTAATAAAAGTCCTGTAACTGAAAATGGTATGCCATACCATCGGGGCGATGAAGCCGCACCAAATGGGACATGTTACATCCACCCCTGGCATCCGTGTGTGTGTGCGCGCGAGCGTGTGTGTGTGTGTGTGTGTGTGTGTGTGTGTGTGTGCGTGCGTGTGTGTGTGTGTGTGTGCGTGCGTTTATGCATGCGTGTGTGTGCGTGCGTGGGCAACCAATCTGTGGCTTTGTACAGGCCTTAAAAACAAAACTCTGTCATATACTGTAGACACACAAGACAAGAATCGATAAAAGGTACAGTATCTGTGGCAGTCCTGATCCAAGGCCAGTGTCTCACTTGCAAAAGTGAGACACTGAGACACTTTGAAATCTGCTGCTGCTAAACCTGCCGCTAAGTGGTACTCTATTTACACAAGAGATCGACATTCTGCTTAATGTATTCATCGTTTGATCACGCACCTCATTTGACCTTGGGTCTTGAAATTTGCTTTGTTTCTATTAGGTGTTTTCTTTCTGTATTTGTGACACATTTTTTACTTACAGAATGTAGGGGTTTGTACCAAAACAAGGTTTCTTTTTTTTTCCTAATTTTTTATGCCACGGTTTTGCAACCCATTTTTTACCCAGTGCTAATTCCTAAGGTGATCCTGGGCTCTACACACCCTCCGCCAACCTGAGGAGCCAGCCGACTGGCCTCATGCTTCCTTCAATGCATGAACTGCCTTCTTTTCACCTGACAGGGGGCAGTTTCCTGGTTGGACATAGCGCGTGGAAGGAACACATTATTCCAACCAGCTCCTGTCCCCTCCATCAGGCGCCAACGGCTGGTCAGGTTTAGAGTCCAGGATTACAGCATGTTTTTGTGATGGTATCTACCCTAGGGGACACGGGGAGAACATGCAAACTCCACACAGAGCGGCTCTTTCACCAACCCTGCCTCGGGTATGGGCACTGATGACGCGGAGGAGGAGACACGCCACCAGCATCCACAGCAGCGCCCCTAGTGGGAATCGAACCCAGGACCTGTGAGGCGACAGCACTAACCACTGTGCTACCGTGCCCCCACCAAAACACGGTTTCTGTTCAACTTCATTTCCATGCGCATAACAAATGAATTGAAATACTTCTGCTCTGAGTTTGACTCTCTGCCTTTACACAAAACACGACCAAAAACCAACCATGCAAAAGCGATGTATACACGTTGCACTCGAGTTCACACAGTTTAAAACAAAATAAAGGGACTTTGTGGTGTACACAAAACAGTGTCACCAATGCCAGGGTTAGATGTCTTTTCCTCTTTCCTTGAATTGTATATATCTGTATGTTTGTCTGTTTTGTTTTCTCCGAAATCCAGCCTGGTATTGTGGACAAAAGCAAAAGCAATCTTTAGTTTTGGGGGTCTGTTGGACTAAGACATCCTCAAATGTTTTGTCTGTGGCTCAAATTCTGAATAAATAGTGGATCCTGGTATCAAAAAGGTTGAAAACCCCTGCACTAAATGATACCATAGCATCGGTACCCAGGTCAGATTAACAGCTTGAGCCCTGCTATGACCCTAGCTTACAACAGCTTGTACTATACTACAAATCGTCGAATTTCCTGCAAAATTGACTTGGTGTGCACAGTGTACTTTGTGCACTGTGCTAAAAAAAACAACCAAAAGTTGCTTTGGACTTGAGCTCTGTCTAGATGGGTTGTTAGAGACAAAAAAAACACCTACTATCACACCTGCAATGTGCTGAAGCTCACACTATCTGCTTTTACCAGCGCGACCTTTAGCCACAATCCACTTCAGTCTATTCAGCAGGAAAAAACACGCTGCTATGCTCTGCTCGCGATCAGGGGCGGATGTAACATGTCCTATTTGGTGGGGCAAGAGAACATGTTGGAGGTGCAAAAGAAAATGGTATGGGGGCCGCTTCGCGCCACGGGCGATGAAGCCGCCCCCATACCATTTTTGGTTACAGGACTTTTATTAGTCAAGTAAAGCATCAATAAAAACATCAGTTGTAGTTGAAGTTGCAACAGACACGCAGCATGCATAAAGCTATAAAGGTCTGACTCAGAGAGTTAGTTAGTCAGTAGTAGTGTTTCACTTCATTTTAATTTAGTGCGCTCATTTCAAATACATTTGAAATTTGGGTTGTTTGCATGCCATCATGTTTGGTGGGGCAGTCAGGTCATTTAGGGGGGGCATTGCCCCCCCATGCCCATGCCTAGATCTGCCTCTGCTCGCGACCGTAATACTTCAGTGTTTTGGCATGCCGCGTATGCGTGTGTGCCTGCGTGTGTGTGTGTGTGTGTGTGTGTGTGTGTGTGTGTGTGTGTGTGTGTGTGTGTGTGTGTGTGTGTGTGTGTGTGTTTTTTGTGCGAGCGTGAGCATGCGGCGGCGCCGGGTATGCAGGCAACGCAGTATGAATGCAACGTGCGATGAATAGGACAGGAATGTAAATGAGCTGGAGGCAGGCAGGGAAGCGTGATGAGGGGCTGCATGGCGGCGGTAGCAGAGCCCAGCCAGCAGCCATGACAACACATGCTGTCTGAGCCACGCGTCAGCAGCAGCACCGGCACCAGCGCTGGAACACGTACAAGTACAGCGTGTACACGCCTGCAGGGCATCATACGGATTTATACCTATTAAGACATGAGAACAATAGAGGCTGGAAGTATATAGCAGTCTGGAGGTGTAGTTCCAGACTGTAGCTTTCGGGAGGTGTAGTTCCAGACTATAGCATTCAGTAGGTGTAGTTCCAGACTATAGCATTCAGTAGGTGTAGTTCCAGACTATAGCATTCAGTAGGTGTAGTTCCAGACTATAGCATTCAGGTGGTGTAGTTCCAGACGGTATCATTCTGGAGCTGTAGTTCCAGACTATAGCATTCAGTAGGTGTAGTTCCAGACTATAGCATTCAGTAGATGTAGTTCCAGACTATAGCATTCAGTAGGTGAGGTTCCAGACTATAGCATTCAGTAGGTGTAGTTCCAGACTATAGCATTCAGTAGGTGTAGTTCCAGACTATAGCATTCAGTAGGTGTAGTTCCAGACTATAGCATTCAGTAGGTGTAGTTCCAGACTATAGCATTCAGTAGGTGTAGTTCCAGACTATAGCATTCCGGAGGTGTAGTTCCAGACAATAGCATTCAGTAGGTGTAGTTCCGGACTATAGTTCCAGACTATAGCATTCAGTAGGTGTAGTTCCAGACTATAGCATTCAGTAGGTGAGGTTCCAGACTATAGCATTCAGTAGGTGAGGTTCCAGACTATAGCATTCAGTAGGTGTACCTCCAGACTATAGCATTCAGTAGGTGAGGTTCCAGACTATAGCATTCAGTAGGTGTAGTTCCAGACTATAGCATTCAGTAGGTGAGGTTCCAGACTATAGCATTCAGTAGGTGTACCTCCAGACTATAGCATTCTGATTCAGTAGGTGTAGTTCCAGACCACAGCATTCAGTAGGTGTAGTTCCAGACTATAGCATTCAGTAGGTGTAGTTCCAGAATATAGCATTCAGTAGGTGTAGTTCCAGACTATAGCATTCAGTAGGTGTAGTTCCAGAATATAGCATTCAGTAGGTGTAGTTCCAGACTATAGCATTCAGGAGCTGTAGTTCCAAACTGTTTGTAGCATTCAGGAGCAGTAGTTCCAGCCTCTCTAAGGATTAGCAGTCTGTCATCATGAGACTACTAAAATATCAGTCACCATGAAGAAAACTTGCAGTTTTCACCTCTCCACAAACACCTAGTACCTATAGTAAGTTATCTCTATAGGGGGTCTACAGTATCTTTGACCCCTCCAGTCGAAAACCACCTGCCGTAACGCATCAAAAACAAAACCTGAAAGGCGTTCAACACGTTTTAAATCGCGAGCGGGCACACAGGTGTGTAGCAGCTGAGTAAATACACGGCCGTGCGTGGAAGCAACAGCATCAGCGCTAGCTGGGCTGGGTGATACCACTCTCACCACAGGAAAACAATTACACCGGCAGCTCCACTGTTCATCATGTGTCACCTGCCTCACTGTCGGCAGCCCATGGGCCACTGGGAGTCCTGCGTCTCCGTGTGTGTGTTTGTGTGTGTGTGTGTGTTTGTGTGTGTGTGTGTTTGTGCCCATGTGTTTGTGTGTGTGTGTGTGTGTCCTATACCTGTCGCAGTGGTTACACTTGAAGGGCTTGGCACCGGTGTGTTTGCGGTAGTGTCGCGTCAACTCGTCACTCCGGGCAAAGCGCCACTCGCAGCCCTCCCACGAACACTTGTACGGCTTCTCAC
>CM076978.1:6409133-6422283 GCA_039105355.1 Benthosema pterotum
TGACATATTAGAATGTTGAAAATGGATGAAATTCCCCTTTAATAATTAGATAGTTATGATGCATAGTAAGCCTTCAGACTGTTGGCTTGGTTTAGAATACATAAAAAACTTGGATCGTTCCAAAAAGCACAGCCACGCCAGACAGACAGGCAGACAGATTTAACAGTGTTCGTCTGTGCAATCCAGCTAGATGTACGTGTGTACGTGATGCACAGATCATTATGATTTGTAATTCCCATTTTACACAGAGAGAGAGAGAGACAGAGAGAGAGAGAGAGAGAGAGAGGGGGGGGGGGGGATGTAACAATTGGGGGGGGGGGGGGGTCGGGGGCAGGAGAAATGGTATGGGGGCGGCTTCATCGCCCGTGTCGCTTCGCGCCACGGGCGATGAAGCCGCCCCCATACCATTTTCGGTTACAGGACTTATATTAGGCAAGTAAAGCATCAATAATATCATCAGTTGTTGTTGAAGTTGCAATAGACTAAAGACCTGACTCAGAGAGTTTTTTGTTTTCAATGATGAAATGCTGTTGGTTTAGTGTTGCCGCAACTGCAGTTAGTCAGTAGCATTACTATCATTTTAAATATAAGCATATAAGTATATATCTTGGGTTGTTTTGCATGCCATCATGTTTGGTGGGGCAGACTGGGCATTTAGGGGGCACTGCCCCCCTTGCCTATGCCTAGATCGCCCCTGGGATCTAGGCATAGAGAGAGAGAGAGAGAGAGAGAGAGAGAGAGAGAGAGAGAGATAGAGAGAGAGAGAGAGGAGAGGAGAGAGAGAGAGAGACAGAGAGAGAGACAGAGAGAGAGAGTGAGACAGATAGAGAGAGAGAGAGAGAGAGAGGAGACAGAGAGAGAGACAGAGAGAGAGAGACAGAGAGAGAGAGAGAGAGAGAGAGAGAGAGAGAGACAGAGAGAGAGAGAGACAGAGTGAGAGAGAGAGAGAGAGAGAGAGAGAGAGAGAGAGAGAGAGGAGAGAGAGAGAGAGAGAGAGAGAGAGTGAGAGAGAGAGAGAGAGAGAGAGAGAGGAGAGAGAGAGAGAGAGAGAGAGAGAGAGCAGTCTTGGCTGAGGCTCAGTTAGTGCTTGGGAGATTAACTCCATTTAATTAAATATATTCTACATTAACATAACCAACATAATCCCGGATGGAAACACCATTGCGCTTTCAAACGGGGGAACCGAGAGACGGGGGAAAGTAAATGCTTTTAAATCGTCTCATAATGAACGTCGCGTTTGTGTGGGGGAAAAAAGGGCCATTTTGTTTGGCTTTGGACACGTCAGCAACATTCAGCAACATTAACATTAACTTTGTCACCGTTGGGTAAATACCTTGTATAACGTTGTCTGGCAGAAAACTCATATATCTCATTTGTTTTCATTTTTGTGTTTTTCTCATAAACTCCTTGGTAGCCGTGCTAATTAAGCCTATTTGCTCCACAGTAACGTTGATATGCATTATATTAATTTAAAAGAACAAAAAAAAATGCAGGCACAGCAATCATATCCATTTTTTTCTGTCTAATGTGTATACTTAGAAAATAATTGTGACTGTGGCTTTAACCCCCACTACGCTCCAATTGCCCAAATCGTCATTAGTAAGTGAATTCAACATGAACTTGGCTGCCGATTATCATATTATCATCCTATATGGACATAAAGACAACGCACATACAGTACATGTGTATTTTCAACATCATTAGCTAATGAAATGATCCAACAATAGCTGAGAATGCTAATTCCGTTAGCATCGATCAAAAGAGCAGTGAATTAAACAACTCGGAAATACTAACTGAAAAGTAACAGTTTTGGTTGCCATGGCTAAAGTACAGTTTTGAGGTACTTTTCAATACTTTATGCTTCTAAAATATAGTCACAAAACCATACATTAACCACGGCAAGTCCAACATTATACAGTAAGCTCATGACTAAATGAGTCATGCTGTGCAGTCATAGATCTGATATTTTCGAAAACGTGGAGAATTTTTGGTATGGCTCCATGTGGTGTCGCGTCTAGATATTCTGAAACCAATACGGTTTGCAGTTTTTCGGCCTTTTGCTTGTAACAGGCACGTGCACAAGCATGTGCACGTGCCTGTGCCTGCGCGTGTGTGTGTGTATTTTGTCTGCGGGTTATGTGACTTCATGTAATGCACTAATGCTGGCTCTTTGCTTCCCCCACTAACTTCATCTTTTCTGAACATGTCCTATATGTTCAATGATTAATGACCATAATAACCCAAAAAGAGGATTAAGCTAATTACAGTAAATGTACCGAGCTTGTAATGAGCATATCGGGTGGGTGGTGGGGGGGGACCCCTTCCCCCACACGCGCACACGCACGCACACACGCACACACACACACACACACACACCACACACACACACACACACACACACACACACACTACACGCGCAATAAATAAATGCGACACCATGAAGATGCTTTTTGCAATAATGTTGTGAAATCATCTTCAGGGACTTCAGGGACAGGCAGTTTTTTTTTGCATGATATTTTTAGTCAGGGGCGGATGTAACATTTCCAATGGGGGGGGGGGGGGGGGGGGGGGGCGAAGCCGCCCCCTTACCATTTTCAGTCGTGTTTCAAATACTTTTAAATATAAGCACTGAAATATCTTGGGTTGTTTTGCATGGCATCATGTTTGGTGGGGCAGACTGGGCATAGATCATGCCTATGCACAGGCAGTAGGCAGCTGCGCTTGTGTCCTTGCGTGCGTGTATTTGTGTGTGCATGTGTGTGTATTGGGGGGATGCGGGGTGAATATGTCTTATATCAGCTCACTGGTGATTAACATCAGTGGGGAGCCGCCGGAGGGGTGGTGGGGGGATCTGGGCGGTGCAACAAAACCTGCCGAGTCGACAGCGGGGCCTGAGGATCCAGATTACAGACCGCTGCTGCAGCTACCGCTATACAGCGGCGCTACAACACTACAAGGCTGCACCGCAGGCCATTATACAGCTGCTCCATTATGGATTAGACCATACTAAAGGCTAGATGACTAATGCTACGCTGTGGAACTTTGGGACACGGCTATATATTAACCCTGCTTTGGGGTGCGTGGTGGAGCACGGCTAAACGCTATACATACAGTACCGGTATATAAAAGCCACACACAGTGGTGTATAGCCGGGGTCATATAAGCCTGTGACATGCCGGATAAAAATGGATACCGCACTGTATCCTTTAGGCTACAAACCCTTATCTTTTATTTATCCCGGCATAACAGAGAGCAAACTGAGATGACTGGTGGAACGTTGGATGATGATGAAAACCTGATATGAGGTCAAACGTTGCTCTAAGAAGATGCGCAGCGTGTGGAGGTCATAGCATAGCCAGTGTTGGATAATACCTACAGACCACAGCCGGTCAATAGACCTAATGCTGTGGGTGCAAGCTGTGCTATAATGCTATAGTGAACAACAGCAGGGTCAGGTTCAGCAACACCAGGCTGCCATGGTGGAATAAACACAAGGACAACATTAGCTCTGAGCACAACTTAGATAATATGAGGGCACTAACCATGAGCAATGATGCCAAGCATCGAGGCCCATTTTTGGTCTTTGCTATCCCTCACTCTAACACAACGCAACTGATGTGCCAACGTTGTGTCTCAACCCATTGGTGTGGCATGGGCTGAAAAGGCTATACAAGAGTTCGACCTCAAGGTGATTTGCAAGCTTGTATATTGGCGTTGGTCAAATACAAAGTGTGCATTACATTTCTATTTCTTTAAAGTGATTGGCATCTGTTTATGTCTTTGGTTATGACTCTGAGTTATGTATATGTTCTCACATTTTTTAAATGGTTTCGCACTTTTTAAAACAAAACAGATGGGTTTACATTGATAATCGTGGCGGTTTACTGGTATTATGTTTAGCCTCAATCTCCAGGCTTACATCCGCGCTGCAAAATGAAAGCCTGGACCCAGGGCGACGAGTTTGTTAACTTGTCGCCTGTGAAAACATTTTATTTCTCCCTTTGTACTCGCAAAGCTGTTGTAAAGGTTTAAAAGATGAAATTGTCTGCACTTTGCACACTTCTATAACTGCTTTGTTCATTGAAAAAATAAGAGTTAACAAGTCAAGTTCCTGAACAGGGTTGTTTCGCTGGGGACTGTAAATACAGTAACTTCTGCAACTACGGTTAATAGTCTCAAAATCACACCCTTTTCCCAGGGTATATTTCCCGTCTATGCTGTCGGTGAGTTTTGGTTGGAAGGCCAGTGGTCCCGTAGGTTCAGCAGGAGGCCAGCCGGTAGTTAGCAGTTAAAGCTTGTGTGTAAAAACGCGCTCAGACACAGGGCTGATCCAGTGAGGTGGAAGTCGTCGTGTTTTTGCCTGCCAGTCTATCAATCATCGGGCAATTACCAAGGCCGGGGCTGTTGGCACTTGTCACGGCTTTCACGGGCCGCTGTGCCGGGATTAAGAGTTATGAGGAGATGGAGAAATCTGCCAGAGCAACTAAGTGTGACAGTGTTACTAGGCTGAGAATAATGGCGTTTCACATCCAAGAGGAAAAAAAAAACTCGGGGAGGAAAAAAAGCGGGGATAAAGACAGATTATGGAAAAGAGGCAAGAGGCGTCTATATGCTATGTTTTCTATTCAAGCTTATCTGCTTTTTATGTACTGTATGTCATTTTATGTATGTCTGTAACACTGTCAGGGGAGAAAAGGGGAATATGTTGCTTTAGTGCAACACATTCACAGGGACCCCCCACCCTCTCTCCTAGGGATCCAGATGGTTACTGGCAAAAAAGCCGGTATTTCACTGGTACATTTTTCACAATAAGGTGTGTTTTTTGTTTTTGACAACCTAATCTTTTTTTTTCCCACAGGCCTAACACTGTGTGGTGCACGAGTGTGTGTGCACGTGTGTGTGTACATGCGCACACACATGTGGTTTCTTACTAGGTGCGACCAGGTTCTTACTCGTCACGTCCAGATTGCGGTCACAACTAGTTGCAAACTGCCCGCGACTAGTTTCAACTGGTTTCAACTGGTTCATGGTTTTG
Organism: Benthosema pterotum; assembly: GCA_039105355.1. NCBI lineage: Eukaryota > Metazoa > Chordata > Actinopteri > Myctophiformes > Myctophidae > Benthosema > Benthosema pterotum. The sequence continues at coordinate 6,414,169 of CM076978.1, forward strand.
GTCGGTGAGAGGGTTCCAGGTGGTGTACAACTAAATGACGGACACTGGGTAACCAAATGGACCCTTATAGATCTGTAACTACATTAAAATTAGCTACAGATCCATTTTAATTACTTAATTTACTTTTAAAATTACTTTCAATTGCTTAATTTTAAAGACTCTACACAATTAGAAAATGTAGAAGAATTGTTATTTCGACCAACATTTTGCCAGTTTATCTCTCCTTGTAGACAAAAATCTTTGCTTTTGGGTCCGAGAGACTAAGCTCAACATCACATGGTGGTCCGTGGGAATAAATAGTGGGCCCTGGCATGAAAAACGTTGAAAACTACTGAACTACTTCATATAGTGGTGAGCACTTGAGATTTTCACTCGTGGTACCACTGTGGTAGCTATCTGGTAGCACCAGAAAATGTGGTACCACAATTTAAAGTTGCAATATAGCCCATGCCCTTATCTTAACCCTAACCAAACCCTGACCATAACCCTCTAACCAAACCCCTGGTTGCAACCTGATCACAACCAGTCAGCAACTAGCCCCAACCTGGCCCTTCCCAGAGCCGTGTACCCCGACGGTCCTCACCTGTGTGCGTCCTCTGGTGTGCCTTGAGGTGGGAGCTCTTGGTGTAAACCTTCCTGCAGCCGTTGAACTGGCAGCGGTGGACTCTCTTCTTGTTCTCCGGTATGTCTCCCGCCAGGCTGCCGCCCCCTCCCTGTTCACTGTCACTGAGGGACCCCCCTCCCCCTCCTCGGCCGCCCGGCGGCGACGCCGCCCCCGGCAGGGCCCGCGCCACCGTCCCCGCGATCCCGCCGCCCACCTTCTTGGCCACCAGTTTGAGCGTTAGCGTGCCGTCCGCCGTGGCGGTGAGCGTCTGCTGCGCCGCCGTCTGCGGCTTGTTGACCAGGTGGCGGCCCAGCTCCGGGGACGAGGGCGGCGTCAGGGAGGTGACGGCGGCGCTGAGCTGCGCGGCGCTCACCCCTAGGTGGTGGTGGTGATGGTGGTGATAGTGGTCCTTGGTGGTGAGGACGACGGCCGCCGCGGCGCCCGCCTCCGAGTCCTTGCTGGTGAGGTGGATGATCCGCGCCTGGACTTTGGGCAGGGAGGCCAGTAGGGCGGCAGCAGCGGCGTTGGGGGGCGGCACTAGGGGTGGGCAAAAACAAAAATTGATATGACAATATATCACAATTCTTAATGCCATGACATCAATATTGAAAACAAGGATTCGCTCTGAAAGAACATACTGAAAGAATTGCGCTGCATTCCCGCATTCTCCACCAAAAATAGCAGGTGTTCATGGCTCATAGCGCGTCACTCTGTGGCACGCTATGAGCCATGAGCCATGAATGCCTGCTATTTTTCAATGAAAGTTAAAACACCACAAGTACAGTACAGAATCACAAGGTTCAGAATCGATTTTTAGATGATACTTATGTAGTTCCGATTCATTCATGTGTTCATGTCAAAAAGACTGTCTGATGTTATCAGGCTGTATTGATGTGTATGATTGCACTTTTTGTTATTTATATCATTTAAAATTGCTTTAAAGTGTTTTAGTTGATTGAACTTGTCATGGTCCATATTGTTCAGAATTCTTCCCATTTTCAACATTTTACTTTTTACTTGATGATATCATCAAGTGGTGTTTGTTAATGATTTTTCTTTCAGGACCATTTTTTCTGAGGGAGTACAAATGGTCCATTTGGTTCACATTTGTACGCCCTCAGGAAAAAATCTTGAAAATGGGTGGAATCCTCCTTGTTCTAGTATAATAAAAGCACTAGTCATGTGTGAGAAAAAATGCGATATATATATCGATATATCAAATCGAATTGCAATATAAATTGATTCTGAACCCTAAATATCAATATTGCATCGTATCGTGAGGTTAAGTGAATCGTCCCACCTCTAGGGCTGGGTGTCTGCATGTCGTCGTCCTCTTCGTCGGGCAGCAGCAGCGACCCGCCACCGGGCAGCAGCGGGTCGCTCAGGTCCTCGTCGCTGTCGGACCCCGCCGCCTGCATGAAGGCCGGCGTCAGTAGGCAGTCCAGCTCCTCGTCGAACAGCTCCGACAGACTCCGCTTGGGCTCCGTCTGTAGGTAGCGCTCCAGCTCTAGACACGTCTGCAAGACAGAGAAGATGTATGTGGCGGTTAGTGTTTTGTGCTTGGTATTGGCTTCATTGTGAAATGAAGTGTTAAAAGTAAAAACTGTGGGTGATATCGGAACCTTTTCCCAAGAAAACAAAAACAAAGGGAGGGAGATTACGTCCTGACATTGTAGGTTCTACAAAACATTTGCTCTGAAAGAACCTACTGAAAGATTTGTGCTGCGTTCCCGCATTCTCCACCAAAAATAGCAGGTGTTCACAGCTGCTATTTTTCAATGAAAACACCACAAGCACAGTACAGAATAGATTAATGCAGAACAAAAAGTTGAAAATGCTTTAAGACAAACTGTACAAGCAAAGTGTTTCCCCCGCATTGAGATACTGATCAGTCTTTGCTGCAAGGGGGAAACTCTTACCACAAAACAAGTAAAGGTTACCCCTGTACAAGTAAAGGTTTCCTCTATTCAAGTAAAGGTTAGCAAGTTCATAGGAAAGCGGCTGCATGCAGTAGATGATAGGAATGAATTAGGCCTGTGACTGGGTCAATGGTCAAAGAAGGTCAAAGTTGTTTTGAGGCCAAAAAACAAATAATTGTGGGAGGAAGAGATCGATTTACCAATGCAACAATAAGCTAGAGAGGGGCCGAGAGAGTGTGGAGTGTTCACCCTTAATAATAACCAAGACAACACTGAGTACCAAAATCTGAACACGGCTTAACGAGTGGTTAGGGGCAATAAATAACCCCATGGCAACACCAGGCTTCACACAAAGCACATTATGCAGGGCCGGATCTAGGCATGGACATGGGGGGGCAATAACCCCATAATAGCCCTGACTGCCCCAACAAGCATGCCGGCATGCAAAGATATGCTGCTTCTAATTACAATGATTTGAAACACTATTACTGCTACTAACTATACAATTGTCGCACCACTAAACCAACAGCATTTCATCATTGATAACAGAAAACTCTCTGAGTCAGACCTTTAGCTTTATGCATGCTGCGTGTCTGTTGCAACTACAACAACAACTGATGTTATTATTGATGCTTTACTTGCCTACTATAAGTCCTGTAACCGAAAATGATATGGGTGCGGCTTCATCTCCCCCATACCAAGCTGCCCCCATACCATTTTCGCCTAGCCAGCCTAAGCCGCAATGATTTTGGCCTTGGGGGGGGGGGGTGCCGTGGGATCCACACGGCTGATCGAGCTGATCTGATTTGATCTCACGGACGTGTCGTCATCCCCGGCCCATCCCGCGTCCGTCCACTGCTGTTCTTCGTCACATCATTTAGAGCGACGCCCATCCCGGAAGGTTGACTTCCCCCTCAAGGCCACTATGTGTAACAAGTTCGTCCAGGCTTTCCGTTTTCGCACAATGCGAACGAAAATAAAAGCCTGGGTGTCGAGGGTATAATTTTCGCCTGCCCCCCACAATTGGGAAATGTTACATCCGGGCCTGACGTTATGCCTATAATTGTTATAATTGTAATTTATCACAACGATTACAATTGACCAGACACACATACACATCCGTCTCGGTTTTTTAGCCCCTGCAAACGAAAGCCGAGCCACTGTCTGTCTGCCACATGCTGACTCGGAAACGTCCAGAGTCCATTGTGTGCAATGCAACATCTTCCACTGTTTACCAATCTATCAGAGAGGGGCTGACTCCAGGGGGCTGCTCTTAGGTGTTGCATTTCTGTGCAGCTGTTGACCATGTGTCACCGAGCACCGCGCGGCTCTCCGCTCCTCCGTCCTGAGAGAGGAGGGATTTAGGCCATGATTGATGGCCGGTGCCGGCGCCCGGCCGCTCTCCAGAGTGCTGAACTGTGGAAGCCTCACTGTTTCCCTCAGCTCACTGAAACCAACCAGCCGTGGAATTTATATTACCAGATGGGAAGGGAGGGGAGGGGGGGAGAGGGGGGGGGAGCGGGGGGAAGCGAGAGAGGAGGGAAGAGGCAGAGGGAAGGGAAAAGGGGAAAATAAACGTAAAAAGGTGAGGTGTGCGGGGGTTTTTGGCACTCGGCCTGCTATCTGCTTATGCTGACCGATATGGTTTATGCTCCTTCATTGTTGTTAGATTCTAATATAGATTTTTAAATTTGCATAGTTTGGTTTTGACACATTGAGATTTTAATGTCTGCCTTATTGAGACTGTAGATGTTGCGGTGAGTTTTAGTGCATAATGCAATTTGATTTGACACAAAATACACTGCATAAATATGTGTTGTGATAAAGTTATGATATAAGGTATGCTAATTTCCGTGCTGACAGTGCACAAATTGAAACAAATCGCCCGTTCGGTTCCGTTGTGCAGCCTCAGTGCAGTTACAAATGGATAGATATACACAGATAGGACTTTACTGTGTAGAGACTTGAAGGACCACTTCCCCACTTTTCAACTTATTTTTAAGGGGAAAAAATCGGTGGCCTTTTATCATGAACATTAGTGAGGATCAATAGACCGTTCAGTTAGCCCCTCCCAAAACTGCTATGGTCCAATCACAGCTAAGCATAACATGTGATAGACAAACCTCTCCACCAAACATTGTTTTAAAAAATAAATGCCACAGACACATTTTTCCACTGCATAGGACTTGCCTTGTTGATGGATTTGGAAGAGATTTTCCAAATTTTCCAAAAATGAAAATGTCCATGATATTTACATTGGAATGAATGAGCCTCGGCTGGAAAGTGTCCTAGACTTGGGTGGACACTGGGGGGAGGGCGGGGCTTACCTAAAGGTCTATTACGAAGGCAGGTTGAAAAGTGGTGAAGTGGTCTTTTAAGAAAGACGTTATAGATTTGAGATTTGATCTGTGGGGCTAAAATGTCCTTAAATGGTGGTCCGTGGCTCAACTGCTGAATAAATGGTGGGCCCTTGGATGAAAAAGATTGAAAACGTTTTTACGGTACCGCATAATCTGAGATCTTCCCCCTACAGTATGAATCACCACTGCTTCAGGCTGCCTAATTATATACAACTCTTATATAAGACTAGGTATTAACTAAGACTTATCTGGGATTGGGTGTACTCCAATGATTCCCCAAAGTATCTCTAGGAGTTATGGGTCTCCGCGAACCACTGCAGATCCCTCTCTCTTAACTGAACCCTGACTCACGTAGCAGGGGGAACAGACCGCTACACTACACCCCAACAAACAACATAACACACTGAAAACAGATCTGCATTTTTATGTTTCCTTCTGCGCAAGGAGGAGTCATTAGAATGAGAAATGTTCCTGCCAGGAGAAAAGGGGGGAAAAATGGGGGCAAAAGGCAGAAGTTGGAATTATAGATAGAGACACGGGGAGGATGCATGCATGGCGCACTAAGCGTCCATTCAGCAAGTTTGTACAGTGCAGTACAGTACAGTACAGTAGATGCCAGGGGCGGATATATAATTTCCCAATTGGGGGATGGGGGCGGTATGGGGGCGACTTTATCACCCATATCATTTTTGGTTAAGAGACTTTTATTAGGCAAGTAAAGCATCAATAATACCATCAGTCGTTGTTGAAGTGGCAACAGACACTCAGCATGCATAAAGCTAAAGGTCTGACTCAGAGAGTTTTTTGTTTTCAATGATGAAATGCTGTTGGTTTAGTGGTGCCACGACTGTAGTTAGTTAGTAGCAGTAGTAGTATTTCACATCATTTTAATTATAAGCACTTTCATTTGAAAAATATTTGAAATTTGGGTTGTTTACATGCCGTCGTGTTTGGTGGGGCAGTCAGGGCATTTAGGGGGGCATTGCCCCCCCCCATACCCATGCCTAGATCCACCCCTGGTAGATGCTCCTGTCCATGGCTCCAGCATCGTTCCTGTATCGATCAACGTGGCACGTCTTGTCACAGTTATTACAGAACGACAGCATCACAGTTATGAGATAATTGAGATTATTTTTTGCATAACGGTCATCATAATTGTTCTGATGCTGAAACATCTCCAAAAATGCTGTGTTTTCAAATATGGAAGTGCAACATTACAGTTTAGACTCAAAAACTCGATGAATGATTGTGTGTGTCCTTTGAAAATACGGCTGTGTGTACAAAATGAAAACACGACTTCCATTAGGGGAACGGTTAATAGATTTTTTACGGCAGAGTCATCTTTGCGAAAAACGAGTGTCAAGAGTTTAGTGTCAGGGTTTTGCGTGCGAGGGTTGCAGTTTCATGTATATGGTTTTGAGAAATCTGTTACTGTCAGGGCCGAATGAAACATTTGGCATGAAGGCGGCTTCATCGCCTTTTAAATTATTTAGTTCTGTGATCCACAAGATTTACATTTTGTACAGGACTATTATATTAGTAAGCATCAATAATAAGTAATAATAGTTGTTGAAGTTGCAACAGACATGCAGCATGCATAAAGCTACTCAGAAATGTTGCCGGTTTAGTGGTGCCACAATTGTAGTTAGTTAGTGGCGGCAGTAGTGTTGCCACTAACTAACTACAACTCCAATGCCGATGCCTAGATCCAGTCCTGGTTACTGTTAACAATCACAAAAAACTGTAATCATTGTATTGAATCATTGTAAATAGAAAACGCAAGAAATATTTGTCGTCATTGTGCACAGGCCAGATTTTATAGATTGAGTTGAGCCAGATTGAGTTTTCCAGTTACGATGAACATGTGCAGCATTGTGTACAGATTGTGTGCCTAATATGGTACAGTAAAAGGCACACACATCGCAGCATATAGTTGCAAGCCAGCAGAAGTTATACAGTACAGTACAGTAGCCCAGAGCAGATCCCCAGTGGTCCAGAGCAGTAGCAGCAGAACACACTGCACCATGCAGGCCAACGCAACACAACCCTCCCAGCTCCCACAGCCTACATAATGGATACATACAGTACATCTGCTTCAAACATAGTGCACAAGCCCAATACAGCACTGAAATGCTTAGTGGAGAATATATTACGGATCGGTCCCAAACTAACTTCTTCTGTAAAAGCTTAAAGCAGTTCTTCTTCTCAGTCTGTTTTGGATAATGTCCAAAACAGTACATAATGTCCAAGCACTTGGCATGACCGTGGTATACAACCATCTTCTCATTTTATGCTCTCCAATTTTGTATATGCCAGTACCTGCTTCTCTGGTCAAAAAATAAACACAAACACAGAAAATGGTGCAGAGGATCGTTCCTTTAGAAAGCATTGTTCCTGAGCTATCTATGCTTGCTTATTGTTAGTACAAAGAAGAATATATGGGGCTATGGCGGTTCATGAATGCCCCGCTTTCCTTTCGTCTTGCTTTACAGATCGAACCCTGACCCCCATGACAAAATAAGAGCATGTGCGGTTCACCGATAAGCTAAATCTCTCTCTCTCTCTCTCTCTCTCTCTATCTGCCCCAATTGGGAATGTCCTCTTTGCATATAAGCATAAATCAACTACACTTATTTTGGTGTGTGTGTGTGTGCGTGCGTGCACGTGCGCTCAGGGGTGCATGCGTGCGTGTGCTATAATCAGTTATTTTAATTGTTTTAGTTCGTAGTTACTTTTGCGGATTTAACCGATTACAAAACATACATTAACCACTAAAGTCTTAAGCCCTCATTTACAACTATACAGTAGGCGATTCAACAATAGCCGAGTATTTAACTCAATAGCTAATTCACAACCATTAATTGAACACTGTATTTTTCCTGAGCGAGTGGCAGTATTAATATTCGACAAAGCGTACGTTAAAGCTATAAAGACAACCGTAAGACATCAAAAGAACGCCAACGTTGACCCAGCTATGTCCTGAATCTGTCATCCATCCAACAACATGATTACTCTGTCCTATATAAAAAAAGAAAAAGAACAAAGAATATTAAATAAACAAAAAGGAACACTCCTAGATAACCTAATTTACTGCTTCGGTTTTTGTCTGGGAAGAGTATTGGCTTTCAGGCGCATTAGCAATGAGTGATGTGATTCCTAGAGAGACACAGAGTCATCTCTGGCCTCGTTTTGCACGCTCCACCAGCGATCGCATTACAACACGGCAATTACT